>RQTK01000214.1:358652-371627 GCA_003991915.1 Elysia chlorotica | reverse complement strand
AGATAGATAGATAGATAGATAGATAGATAGATAGATAGATAGATAGATAGATAGATAGATAGATAGATAGATAGATAGATAGATAGATAGATAGACAGATAGATAAATAAATAGATATAGAGAGATAAAATAGGGAGAGAGGTAAAACAGTGAGACAGACAGTGAGAGAAAGAAAGAGAGAGAGAAAGAAATAGATAGATAGATAGATAGATAGAGAGAAAGAGAGAGAGAGAGAGAGAGAGAGAGAGAGAGAGAGAGAGAGTGAAAGGAAGATGAACAACTCGCTTAGATCTATCGGGCCACAAATCATTCGCGAAAACATCCCTGAGCTCTCAAAGCAATGGAAGAGACACATCACAGATTAATATCATTCAATGTAAAGCCATAAAGCTCCACATTCTCGCACTTATGAATCGATTCTGGGTCGGACGTTGGATTTTTTAGCCTGCAAATTGGCCTCGTTGTGTAATTATTTCCTGTTTCTCTTTCATATCAGTTATTCTTTCCTTTAACTCTGCTGCGTATGAGATTTTTACTTCCTCATTCCATGTCTGTTGTGACGTCCGCTTTATCCTCTGCGTCTGTCATTTTTTGTCTTTTTCTTCAGTGTCTGGCATTTAGACACAATTACATCTCTTTAAAGGTCTGTCTGCATATATCTCCTCTTTCTCTTCCGTGTCTTCCATTTTCTCTCTCTCTCTTTCTCTCTCTCTCTCTCTCTCTCTCTCTCTCTCTCTCTCTCTCTCTTTCATGTCTGCTATCATTTTTTCTTTCTCTTCCATGTCTTTTGTTTCTCCCTTCCCCGTCTGACATTTTTTCTTCCCTCGTTTAATGTCTGCGAAGTCATTCTCTTTTTCTTCCGTGCCTTCTATTTTACCTTCTTCTCTTTATTTGCCTTTTATCTGTCATTCTTATTTTTATTGTTTATTATTCCTTCCTCATGTCTGCTCTTATTCCCCATCCATGTGTTCTTTCTTTCTTCTATGTCTTCCGTTTCTCTCTGTCTTTGTCTCTCTCTGTCTGCCTCTCTGCTTCCCTCTCTCTCTCTCTCTCACTCTCTCTCTTCCCACGACTGCTACTCTTTCCTCATTTCTCTTTCGTGTAAGCAGTAGCCCCCTCTTTCTATTAAAATAGCTTTAAAATTGTTTTTCTCTTCGTATATCCGCAAAGTCTTTTCTTGCTTCTATTTTTTTAAACCTGCTAAAGGACCGGCGAAAAGGTATGACTTTATCCGTGTCATATCTTTCAAAAGCTTTTAAAACTTTTCTTTTTACATCGTCAAGACAAGCAAAGTCACCGGATACCTGTGGCTAAAAGCATTCCGTAGATCTTTTAGTGTTTTTCATCTAACAAAAAAAAAACAACAACGACAAAAACAAACAAACAAAAAAAACCCCAAAACATTTTGATCTTCTTCATCGTATTCACAAAACATGCTTGAGTGGTTAATTCAAACATGGAAAAGTCCAGATTTTGCCATACCATTTGGTCATTTATTTTAATAAATAATTACATTCCTCAGAATAAAAAGTCTCCAAATTTTGTTTGATCCTTTCTTGTAGCTTTTGAGGATAAAACATACAAACATAATATTATAAGAAAGGAAGTGTATACACTCCTTTTTTAATTATTTTAAGATTAAATAGAAGTTTTAACTTCAGTTCCTTAATTTCTAAAAGTCATCAATTATGTTATTCAAGACTAAAGTATGATAATTTTATTTGCTGCCAAATACAGACAGACTGAAGGGGGAACAACGGTGCTTTTCTTTGAGATACTGACATTGACACAACCACATGCAACAAAATCCGAATCCAACCACCGTTTTTTTTTTTATCTCATACTGGAATCGATCACGCGTTCACCCCAATAAAAGCCCAGCGCTCTATCACTTAAGCCAATATACCCCCCCCCCCCCTCTTCTCACTTCGCCGCTCCCCTCCTCCCTCACGTTCACAATATCTGAACTGTCCTCTAAGTGGTTATCATACGTTGGTAACTCCAATAAAACATTCCAAGACCCACATTTTGCGTGATCCTTATCCATTTCTTAAAGCTTTTTAATCTCATTTGTTCATCAAGTAGAGGCAGTCGTGTCTCCAATTTTGTGATTTTAGAGAGGAGGAAAAAAAAAAGAGCATTGAGTCAAAACCAACAGACTTGTCAACAATAATTGTTTCATGTATACAAAGTTCTTTAAAAACTGACAAGTCGGATCTAAAAGCAGTTATTTCTTCAAGTTTGCAAAAGGAAAGCACTGTCTGTTGTTGTTTTTTTTTACTTATAAGAATAGAGACCCAATCTAGATTAGAGAAACTTGATGATGTGATGTCATTTGAGAATAGGGTGACGTTATTTGATATTGCACAACATTTTTTTTTTGCTTGGTTTTTGTTTGGTTTTGTTTTTTTGCATTTTTAACAAATGTGGTTAGACTATAAAGAACCGTATTATTTAAACCTAGCCAATGCCCTGTTCTTCGAACAGGTACATTTTATTAGCATTTACATTTACACAGATAATAGAAAAACTTACTGTTTCGTGCCTTTGTCGTGTTGACATCATTTGAAAGATGAAGTTGTCATGTCTTACATTTTCTAAAAAAATGCTTGCTTTCAGAACTTTTGTTATTAAAATCCTCTATGCCGATGGGGAGCTGAGGGAAAACATCCAACTTTGTGGCCCCAGTGGAGCAACAAAACGCTTTTGTTTCACCTTTAAATTTTAATGCTTGACAGTGAACACATTTTTGGGTCAAGGGGTCCTATGTTTATAACATTTTGGAAATAATTAATGATGTAGAATAAGGCTAATCTTTGATCTGATATCAGTAGAGGCAGTGTGGCTACGCCATTATAAATAGATCTAGGTCTAGATTTATCGCCGATGGATTTTTGTCGTTTTTGTTTTGCTGTAGACTTCGCGTTGTTTGTTTTTCGACTCAAGTTGCTTCTAACAGGAGTGGGCATGATTAAACTATAGACCTATATTTTACACATCACCAACGAAACGTAATCCAAACGCGAATCAAACAATGCGCCATTTTGCTTGCCAGTAGACTACAGCAGTAAATGAATGACAAGGCTGTGAATGTATCAACCTGGTCTGTTAATTAAAAATTGATTAGGCGTTGTTGTTATTAGTTTTATGACTCTGAAAAATCCTCTGGCTCATTTGTAATTTTATGGTAAAATTTGGGATTTTAGGGTGGAGCGGTTTAGATTTGATCGCATGTCTAAGTTTGAGACGAAGACAAATATAGATACTATTACTTTGGGTTTTTTTACATTTGAGTCTCGGTGTACCCTCTTTTTTTAGATGGTTATGAGATATAGTTTTAACGGTAGATATTTGTATAATTTCATGTAAAAAAATTCATTAAAAAATAGAAAAACAATTCAAATGCTGTTTAAAACAAACAGCAATGAAACGAACAACAGCGATAATTTTAAATGTAAAAATAATAATAAAATAATAATAATAATAATAATAATAATAATAATAATAATAATAATAATAATAATAGTTATAACAATAACAGCAACAACAGCAACAAAAACAATCACAAAACCAACAATAGTAACAAGAGAAACAATCACATCATCATCACCAACAACAACAGCAGCAACTATATCATAAATACCAAAAATAATAACAACAGCAGTAACACGAACAACAAAATCATCAACAACAATGACGATGACACCACCAACATCACCGAAATAAACAACAGTAACGGCAATGATCACTTTGTAACCACCGCCACCGACA
The DNA here is from genome assembly GCA_003991915.1 of Elysia chlorotica. Lineage (NCBI taxonomy): Eukaryota > Metazoa > Mollusca > Gastropoda > Plakobranchidae > Elysia > Elysia chlorotica. The sequence goes on along the minus strand of RQTK01000214.1, from coordinate 367,856 downwards.
ACAACAACAGCATCAATAATAATAATAATAAAAATAATAATAATAATAATAAAGAAGAAGAAGAAGAAGAAGAAGAAGAAGAAGAAGAAGAAGACCAATAATAATAATTTGATAACAGTTTTATTAACAAGATCGAACATAAAAATAATAACAGAGAAAGGGACAGATAACAACGGTATTAACAAAAAAGTTACAATACTCCTACTATCTAAATTTCGTTTCTACCTGTCCACAATGCGGAAGCAATGAGCCTCCTAATTTGTTTTGTAGCTTTTTATATATATACATTTTTTTATTATTTCTCGATGACCTTCATTTTCAGAATTTTTTTTACACAAGGACGGCTTACTCCGAATGTTTTCTTTTTCTTTAATTTCAGTTCATTGGCCTCTATTAATGCTTTGAGTGCGGATCTCTAATTTGGCACTGTTAAAAGAATCAGCACAACTATGAATTCTTTCCCACTTGAATTGGCAATAATTTCAAGCTTCCTTCTCTTACATAAAAAATTGTTGACATTGTTATGTGTCATTTAACAATCGCCTTTTTCTTTCTCTCTATAAATTATATCGGCTTCCGTTATCTCTTTTGTTTTATTAGCTTTTATAACTTTTCTTGTAAATTTGTTTCTTTTTTATTATACTTTTTATGGCTACTGTACCATACCTTCAATGATTAAATTATTGTGGTTTTTTTTCTTGGAGCTTTTATTCAATTGTTTCTTTAACCAGAAGTAATAGGTATGTTTTATGTTTGGTCTCAATGGTGTTATCCTCATTGTTTTTGTCATTTATTCTGTCTGAAGCGCGGCTCACTGACAATGTTATTCATGATGCTTGTGACACACAATAATATGATATAGTATACTGGCTCTGTAATTCATATTGTCTGTGTCACACGATAATGCATTGCCATTCATGCTGCCTGTGACATAAGATACTGACAGAGTCATTTATGCACTATGTAGCAGAATATATTGTCATGCAAGATGTGTGACACAATTGTATTGGCACTATCAGGTGTGCTCTCTGTTACTGGAGATACTCTCAGTGTCATATATGATATGCTGTGCTTGAGACAAGATACTGATATTGTAATCCATACTGTTGATGACAAAAGACACTGATGGTGTCACTATATTGTGCTCTCTTTGATACTGACACTGCCATCCATGCTGTCTATGACAAAGGATGCTGTCATTGCCCGTTATGCTCTGTGTGACACAAAATACTGAGACCATCCTTTATGCTCTGTGTGACACAAAATACTGAGACCATCCTTTATGCTCTGTGTGACACAAAATACTGAGACCATCCTTTATGCTCTGTGTGACACAAAATACTGAGACCATCCTTTATGCTCTCTGTGACACAAGATACTGAGACCTTATTTTATGCTCTCTGTGGCACAAGATACTGAGACCATCCTTTATGCTCTCTGTGGCACAAGATACTGAGACCATCTTTTATGCTCTCTGTGGCACAAGATACTGAGACCATCCTTTATGCTCTCTGTGGCACAAGATACTGAGACCATCTTTTATGCTCTCTGTGGCACAAGATACTGAGACCATCCTTTATGCTCTATGATACAAGATACTGAGACCATCTTTTATGCTCTCTGTGGCACAAGATACTGAGACCATCCTTTATGCTCTATGATACAAGATACTGAGACCATCTTTTATGCTCTCTGTGGCACAAGATACTGAGACCATCCTTTATGCTCTATGATACAAGATACTGAGACCATCTTTTATGCTCTCTGTGGCACAAGATACTGAGACCATCCTTTATGCTCTATGATACAAGATACTGAGACCATCTTTTATGCTCTCTGTGGCACAAGATACTGAGACCATCCTTTATGCTCTATGATACAAGATACTGAGACCATCTTTTATGCTCTCTGTGGCACAAGATACTGAGACCATCCTTTATGCTCTATGATACAAGATACTGAGACCATCTTTTATGCTCTCTGTGGCACAAGATACTGAGACCATCCTTTATGCTCTATGATACAAGATACTGAGACCATCTTTTATGCTCTCTGTGACACAAGATACTGATAACATCCGTTATGCTCTTTGTGACAAGATCCTGAGACCATTCTTTATGCTCTCTGTGACACAAGATACTGAGACCATCCTTTATGCTCTATGATACAAGATACTGAGACCATCTTTTATGCTCTGTGTGACACACGATACTGAGAACATCTTTTATGCTCTGTGTGGCACAAGATACTGAGACCATCCTTTATGCTCTCTGTGGCACAAGATACTGAGACCATCTTTTATGCTCTCTGTGGCACAAGATACTGAGACCATCCTTTATGCTCTGTGTCACACAATATACCAAGACCATCCGTCCTAGTCTTTGTGACACAAGATACTGAGACCACATTTTATGCTCTCTGTGGCACAAGATCCTGAGACCATCCTTTATGCTCTTTGTGGCACAAGATACTGAGACCACATTTTATGCTCTCTGTAACACAAGACACTGTCTCTGTAATTACATCTGTCTGGTACACACCTCACTAGCTCAGTTATTCATGTTGTCTCTGACGATAGATATTTTAACTTTTTTTTAACTTATAATGTCTGTGAAACCAAAAAAAAAAGAACTAGCACTACGATTCATCATGGTTGTGGAACAAAAAAACAAAAAAACCCTGCCTTTTATAATGTTTGTAAAACAAGAAACCAGCACGGTCATTTATAATCTCTTTGAAACAACAAACGGTCACTGCCATTTACACTATATGTGACAAACCTTTCTTCTTATTTTATTTTAGCTCTATGTAACACAATACCTTGAAACTATAATATAAGGTGATTCTGTCAAAATGTTACTGAGCATAATGTTTTTTTTTAATATGATGGCATTTTGAAATTAGTTTTAAAACCTATCAGAAGTATTGCTCTATTCTCTTTTGTGTGTGTGTGTGTGGGGGGGGGGATGTCTAAAGCTCCCCTCAAGGTTTTTTACGAGAAGCTTTCTTTCATATAGATATGACCATTGTAAATACGGGTGTTTTCATAAAAAAAGAGAAATATTTTTTAACTACAATGTATAATCTAGCTGCCTTAAGGGAAATGTTTCCCTTTTTGGCCAAGTGTACTTTGATGTTATAAGTTACGTCGACCTCCTACTCTCCCAAGCATCGTATTTCATAAGAAAGTTGAGTAAATACCGAACATTTTAGGTATTATGACATATAGTTCAAGATAAATATGTTTTCTGAACTTTTGCTTCCGATTGCATGGTTTGTTATATTAAAAAGTCGTATCTTAAAGTTCACCTTTCAGAAAATCATAATAACCGTCTTTGTCTCAGTTTCAGTAACATTCCCCTTAGACAAAAAGTATCTCAGACTTGTATATTGTTTCTTTAAGCACGTGGGCAGTAAATTTGATATTTCGTTGCAGTTAAAGCATGCAGCGTTTTACAAAACTATTTAAAATAAAACTGTTATCATTTAAACGCCAAAACAGTTCGATTACCTTCAGTTCACGTGTGTCTGTTAATTTTCCTTTTAAACTGGAACAATTTTTGAAAATCTTATATTTATGTCAGCAACATACATTTTTATTTTATTTTTCCTCCTCATCTTTATATCATTTTCTCGGCCGATCCATCATGTTTTGCATTAAAGTATGCAGCGGAGGTATAAGACGCTGAATTAACCCTTAGTCTGTCAGGCTGTAATCCAATCTTAACCGAGAAGCACAGCACGACCTCGCAGCGGTCAACATCGATTTACCCCAGTTGAATAATGTCCTATTTCATTTCTGAAAAACTATAGATTTAGAGAATTCTAACAACGGGATAGAACATTTTAAAACTGATGTGACGATCGGAGTTTCCATGGTGCAATCCTTGGTGTAGGATTCCTGATCCAAAAATAGACCTTTTAGACCTTTTTACTCTGTTTGCTCCTTTTGTTAAGCTAAGCATTGAGTCCTGGTAGGAGAGAAAATTTCGTTTGACCTTTGATAGTGTTATTGGCGTTGAAGATCAAATGATAATAAAAATATGAACGGTAAAACGGCTGAAAATGAAGTAAGGGCTAGTATTTATCGTGGTAAGAGTGAAAACTTAAGATAGTGCTTAAGGGTTAATGCGTTTTGTTTTGCTGTATAGTAAAGTAAAACAAGTGTACATCTTATATTTTGCTTAAGTGTGAATGTGTCGCAAACGTTAAGTTGATATAAGTCTGTTTAATACTGGCGGTTGTATTTTTCATAAAACATCGCTATTTGAGACGAAAATGATTTTTTTTTAATTTACGTAAGCATTTGCTTCAAGTTCTTTTAATTTTTAACCGATAAGTGATATAATGTCCAAACTGCTAGCATAACTAATTTATCCGTTATTCCATGTTTTTGAAGACCAATCATTCGCATCTTCTTCCTCCTTCTCCTCTTTCTCGCAGATAAGAATTGTTTTTAAAGCTTAACGGATATTGATTTAAAAAACTCAGTGAATTCCAAAACGTTGTTTTTAATTTTGAAAATACGAATCAATATTAAAAGATATTTTGGATAAAAGTTACGTTTTCTTATTTAAAAAAAAATTAAAGTACCGAGCTTTTTTTTGTACTTTTAAAATGATCGGCGAAGTAAATTCAAAGTTGCCAAAGTCGGTAAACTTAATAAAAGTATGAAAAACAAGAAACAAATTAATAGCAGCAATCATTCATCTAGAATGATCACGGTCGATGTTCCTAAAATGCCTTTATTAGTCTTCCGCTTTATTCTCTCAAATTGCTATTTATCAGTCGCATTTTTTTCCTCGAAAGTAATATAAGATCTCAACACTAATGCATAAACTGTGGAAATAAATAAAGCAATTGTAGAAGATATCATCCTCATTATTATCAACATTAATAGTTTGATATTGATGGATGTGCTACTCTCTAGTAGCGTTTGGAATAAATAATTAGTATAATTATGTTTACCATGGGTATGGAATTAATACACTTGGGTTACCTAACTGTTTTTTTTTTGTTTTGTTTTAAGGAACGAAGTTTCATGTGGATGAATTATATTCTAGAACATGTTCCCGTTTGATTGTCTGTCGTTCTCTTTTTGTCTCTCTCTCTCTCTCTCTCCCTCTCTCTCTCTCTCTCTCTCTCTCTCTCTCTCTCTTTCTCTTTTTTTGTTTATACGCCAGTCTCTCTAAATCTCGGCGTCTGTCTGTATGACTGTGTGTCTATTTTTGTACCTGTTTATTACTCCTTCCGTCTCTCTTTTTCTCTCTCTCTCTCTCTCTCTCTCTCTCTCTCTCTCTCTCTCCATCCGCCTGTCTGTCTTTAAATCTCCCTATCTCTTTCACTTTCTCTCTCTCTCTCTCTCTCTCTCTCGCTCTCTGTTTCTGTCTGGTCGTCTGTATGGCTATATCTCTCTCACTCTTTCTCTCTCTCTCTCTCATACTCTCTCTATTCTCTATCCCTTGAAAATCGCCTTTCAACAAAGATTAGCCACAATCCACTGGCTTCCATACTTATTCATGATGGGGTAAAATCGTGGCGTTGATCATATCAATGTTTATTATTAATGGTTTACTCCGTGACCCATAACAATGTCACAATCTTTCATCTCGACAGCCAGTTGAGTTGTTGTTTTGTTTCTTGTTCTCGCAAATGCGTTTACCGTTTTTCTGTTGTATAAACCACCTCCCCAAAACTGTTTTATCTAAATTTTCCGCTATAAATGCCTTTCAAAGGAACATATAAATGTATGTGAAAACACAGCCTGTAAGGCAATCCACATTTTCTAAATTAAACTTTACTGAGACAATCCTCCTTCAACGCTTCAGGTCTGGGCATTTTGAACAAACCTTTAAACAATCTTTGTAGGCGTAGAGAAGAATGCAAGATTCTATCAGGAGAAAAAGGAAACCAACTCTACACTGATTGCCCTTCCTAAGAATTCCTGTTTTAACAGTCTCGGAGTTTGTATAGAGTTGATCAATACACCGTTCTATCTGGGATGAAAGCCGTAAACCAAGGTTCGACCAATAAAAAAGACCAATCGAAGACTCTATACAGACTAGCTAGGCCTCAATGACTTCGTGTGAGTGTGTGTGTATGAAGGTGTTTGCGCGGTTATTAAAATGAAAAGTTGCAAGAACTAAGCAATCTCGGCGTTGCGTGCGTAGCCATAGTTATGAGTTAAAAACAACAACAACAAAAAACGAAACAAAAACTCCTAATCCCAAAAATACCCTGTTAAATGAAATACTCTTAAAAGCATTTTTCCTTAATTACTGTAACGGCGCAAGAAGTAGAGAGTTGGTCTCCCAATCAGAAGGTCCCTGGTTCGTGACCCACGATCAAACAACATAATTTTTGTTGTCCTGATTTCCCCACTCTGTCTCTGCCGTGGAGCACGTAAAGTTATCAGAATTTAATCTTGACACGTCTCCGCAATTATACAGCTTAGTTACAGAGGATGAAGCTTGAGAAACAAAAATACCAAACCAAACCGGACTAGACGGTACTTATTTTTACGGAGAAGACACGTAAAGACACCAAATGGCCCTAAAACACACACACGGTTTATTTATCTATTACTTATTCATTTCATTTTTATTGGTTTGCCACAAACAGATTCATAAAAATAAAGGCTACACAATCTAGCAGACATCACAGGTAACCTGAGAGTCGTGAACAAGACATGAATCGGACCCCAGCGCATTGAAGTAAAACACATTAATAAACGATGTATGTATATTCTCGGGTCGTTCTGTGAGCCTTTACGGATCTTTTCGATTTTTTGGTCTTATCGGGTCTTTTCGGATCTTCTCGGGTCTTTTCGGATCTTCTCGGGTCTTTCCGGATCTTCTCGGGTCTTTCCGGATCTTCTCGGGTCTTTTCGGATCTTCTCGGGTCTTTCCGGATCTTCTCGGGTCTTTCCGGATCTTCTCGGGTCTTCTCAGTAAAAATAAGTGTCCGACTAGACGAAACTTGCCTGATAAGTGGGGTACGCCACACGGTGTCGCTCCAAAACGTATGCCCAAGCTGCGGATTGAACATCGGGCCCAAACTATCTCTCTCTCTCATAATCAATCAAGCAAGCCACCTGGTTACCTATAGAAAAAAAACAAAAAAGAGGCTATCTTTCACATCCTTTTTTATTTTTCAAATTCATTTCAAACAACACCTGCAGAAAAGAAGAGGAATCACACAAAAAAAAACGACCTTGACAGTTTGATATTTCGAATTCGCGAAACCATTATAGTTTTTAGGTTTTACCTCTTCCGCATTTTGAATCATTTACAAAGTGCAAGATGGCGAAGGTGTTTGTATAATAATTATACAATGTTCAACAAGAAGCCTGTTTATTTTGTTTAAAATAAATTATACGCCTGTCCCATGGAAATTCTTTCCCTATAATTACGAAAGAAAATGTCACGAATTGGAAGAAAATAAATTTCCAGGAGAGATTTGTGACTATATTTCCAAGACAGGTTATTATATCTTGACAAAATCTCTCTCTCTCTCTCTCTCTCTCTCTCTCTCTCTCTCTCTCTTTTTTTTTTTTCTCTGTTATTCTTTCTTCCTCATTCATTCCCTCTTTCTTCCCCGTGACCAAAGCGCGACAATTTATTGTTGTTTATGGTGTTGTGTGCCATTGTGTGTATCAAGGATTCATCAACCATATTTCCTCCTGCCTTTTCAGGTAATCTTATCACATTCTTGAAAACGCGAGCGATATGACCATCCTTGCCATCTCTCTCTCTCCGTCTGTCTGTCTGTCTGTCTGTCTGTCTGTCTGTCTGTCTGTCTGTCTGTCTCTCTCTCTGTCTCTCTCTCTCTCTCTCTCTCTCTCAACCACTCTCTCTCTCCCGGCCTTTACAATCCCTTTCTTCGTCTCTGAATTCCTCATAGCGTCAAAATTAATTATATTCTTTTCTAGCACTAAAACTTCCCCTTTAATGATCAATGTACAATATACACAACAATATAATATATAATTATGTGTCCTAAGTATTTATCAACCATTCCATCTCCTGTTTTTCCAGGTAAACTCATCACATTCCTGGAAAACGTCGTGGGCAACGCGAGCGCTGTGACCATCCTTGCCATCAGCGTGGAGCGACATCGTGTGGCTTACCCCACTCACCACAACATGGCCACCAACGTGTGGGCCACGATCTGCAAGTCTTTTCTGCTCATCTGGGTGTCCTCTGTTCTTGGTGCAGTGCCTGTGCTTTACATAGCCGTGTATGAGCAGGTCAAATACTTGGACGGTAAGCCCGATGCTAAACACAGATTTCTATTAATAGACATCTAGTTCTCTATAGAGGAAGGGAGATAATTCTCTCCCTCTCTCCGGGTTTAACGTCTCCTAGGTTCCCCTGGGGGATCCTATGCGGCGATATTAATGATAGACATAATTATTTATCGTTCTACGTAATGGGGGTGCTATTTCAGTTAAGTTGGTTGCTTAACATCCAACGCCAGCACTAATACGGCTTTTGGACGGGCCCCTAGACAATTTTACGTGCTGTCACACAAGACAATGCGGAGAGACGTGGCGTTCTGTCTCATTTTTTATCACAATATACTGACACCGCCACAGTATACCAACACCTAACCACAGTATACTAACACCTAACCACAATATACTGACACCGCCCCAACCAGTAATAGGCATGCAAGATTCTATCAGGAGAAAAAGGAAACCAACTCTACACTGATTGCCCTTCCTAAGAATTCCTGTTTTAACAGTCTCGGAGTTTGTATAGAGTTTATCACAATATACTGACACCGCCCCAACCAGTAATAGGCAAACAAAAAAATTCATAGATTCGAACCTGGCAGTTCCAGATATGGAAGACCAACGCTCTACCATTTGCACCAGTTCAGAACATCATTCTCTCTGCTAAATAAAAATTCTCCTCCTAGGGCGCTTTAACCCCTTTTGATTGTGTTGGTTTTTTTAATGTCTTAGACTATCAATGTAATATGAACGTCTGAGGCAGGATTCATAGTCTCTGTAATTATGGTAGCGCGCAAACACTGTCTGGCGAAGTCCCCATTATATCGTCAACTTTGGAAGACGTTAAATTAGAAGACAGAGAGAGAGAGAGAGAGAGAGAGAGAGAGAGAGAGAGAGAGAGAGAGAGAGAGAGAGAGAGAGAGAGAGAGAGAGAGAGAGAGAGAGAGAGAGAGATGAGAGAGAGAGAG
>RQTK01000214.1:347473-358502 GCA_003991915.1 Elysia chlorotica | reverse complement strand
ATAGATAGATAGATAGATAGATAGATAGATAGATAGATAGATAGATAGAGAGAGAGAGAGAGAGAGAGAGAGAGAGAGAGAGAGAGAGAGAGAGAGAGAGAGAGAGAGAGATTTCCCTTCAACGTCGGAATGACCGATATTTTTTATTGTATGTGCAATCCGATTCAACTTCATAAAAAAGACCAACATTCATCATTCTCATGTGGTTAGCGTTGGCGACCATGTCCCTCCACATCTTTATATCCTCCCATTTCACAATCAGGTCTACGATCCCTTTGCTTCCACTAATCCATCTTCCTAGCCCGCCCAGATGTTTTCTTTCTGTCTTCCTCTCGCTCTCTTTCCTTTCATTTTACCCGTTGTGATAACATGTTCTAAACTGTGTCTGCGAATGACATGGCCAACGAATTTTGCTTGTTGTGTTTCGATTTTATTGAGGAAATTTAACCCTCTGCTTGCTTCTCTTAGAACACTTTTAATTTATTTTTCTCGTAGTCCATTTCTTTTTTGTCACGTGCTTTTTATAGAAATTAAACTTGTGCTACTAAAAAAGATATTCAATGCCTCCCAATGTGTCTCTATTACATCATATTCTGATAGAACGTCATTTGTTAGAATCATTGGATGCAAATTTTGCTCGAATTTCAGGGTCTGTCTTTAACATCGCTGTGTTTAGTCTGGGAATTCTTTATAATGATTTTGTTATCTTTAATTTAATATTTATTATTGCGACGACTGGTGCATAGTCACTCTCATAGTCTTGTCCAAGATATGTCATGACGGAGATAATCCCTTGTTCAAAAGGATGAAATCTATCTGGTTACACGCGCTGTCACCTGGGTTTTTCCAGGTCCACAACCTTCTCAGAGGTCGAGAGAAATGAGTATTTCCAATAAACATATCAATGACTTGTGCCAATTCTACAAGCATCTCTCCCCTTTTGTTTTTCCTGCCTAAGCCATAATCTTCTGACAACATCCTCAACTTTTTCGGACCATACTTTCGCATTGAAATCCCCCATAACGACAAACATTACTAAAATTGTCGTTCTCTTTTCCAGAATTAGCAGCAACTACAAAAATAAACAGATATTGTCTTTGGTTAATTAGTCCGTCACAATCTGTACACGAAGAAGTTGTATAAAAACCAGTACCAATAGATAAATTTAAATCCATAGCTTAGATCCATGTTTTCTTTCCATTAACTTTACATAAATCAACCACTACCAACAGTTCAATAATTCTCTGACGGTTTCAACAATCGTCTGTAGTTTATCATAAAACACAACATCATGAAATGTTTACAAGTACTCCTTTGTGAATATAAACATAGTTATTGCGTACTTATTACCATTTCCCAGCTAGTACATTTTGACAAACTGATATAAAAGTCCCCAGTGTATTTCTAAAATCAAACTCCTAACAATTTTAAAAGTCATTGATTGCTAAGTTGATTGATTCGTTATTGTTTTTTTAGTACATTGCTTTATTTTTATTGACTGTACTCATGACATTGTATTGACTGAATAGTTGGTTTGAAGATTTCATTTTTTTATTCCATAGTTGGATGATTATTTCGTTCGATAGTTTTGTTAGGTAGTTAAGTGATTTTTTGTGTGATTCCTTTATAGATTCATCATTGCGTAATTTACAATTATTTGAAGCTGCTCTCGGTTTTTTGTCTCCAATTTTAGATATCACATGATAAGGCGAACTTGTCTTTTAAACTGTGCTAAGTGAATTGTCTTTCATTTATAAAAACATTGTTCGCTCTATCGTTCTCAATACTCCACTTTACTATCAACAAAACAACCCTAGCGTTCTTGAACAACTTTACTAAAGTATAAATGGACACTATGCGAGGTCTATCTGATTGTCCATGGACATGGACTTTCTACTGAGGATGCCAATCGATGCTATTCTTATCTTTCAGTCTTTGCTGTTTTACACAGGCTAATTGATTCTTGTTTGCGAGAAACAATTGAAGTCGTCGGACGCAGTATCCCAAAGAGCCAAGCAAACAACGTTCACTAATTATCCATACCGCGCCCTCTGCTTAAACGCGAACTGGCGCAAAGGATAGAGCGTTTAATTTCTCAATCGGGAGGTTCGCGGTTCGAAACCCACGAGCAGTCAAACATGTATTCGCCTAATTTCGTTCCCTACTGGTTGGGTTGGTGTCAGTATAAAGTGACTAGCTAATACAGGTATCTACGCTCTGTTTCTGGTTGGCAGCACGTACAATTATCAGACGTTAATCTAGGGCCTCGTTTACAATATAGCATGCATAGTGCTGATGTTAGACACTAAGCAACAAATAAACAAGTAGTATCTCAAAGACTGATCGATTCTTGTTTGAGAGAAGCAACATTGAAGTTATCTAGCGCAGAATCCCGAAGAGCAGAGCAAATATTGTTTAATATTATTCTATGCCGCGCTATCTTCTAAAACCCCTTTTATTTAAACCAGTCACGTTCAATCATTGTGTCCTGGATATGTGTGTGGGGACCAAACAATACACAGATAAACAAAGATACATACGTCAAGAACAAGACAGACAACAATAGAATAGGGCAAGATATAGAGAAATAAAATGAAAGAGTAAGAGAGGTAGACAGAGAGAGAGAGAGAGAGAGAGAGAGAGAGAGAGAGAGAGAGAGAGAGAGAGAGAGAGAGAGAGAGAGAGAGAGAGAGACTGATCGATATTTAGGGATAAAATACTTGGGTCAAGTGAGATGCGAAGATGGACAAATAAGTCTATCGAGATACAGAGGCTAGTTTGAACGAGAAAGACATAAAGAGAAATGGAAAGAGGAAGAGATATGTAAAGATTATTTCAGATTACATTGCAAATGCATTAAATTTGAAGTGCAATTTACATTTATTCTGAATTTCAGACAAAAAGTAATGAAATGCTTTCTTATTTGTTACAAAAGTTTCGTTATAAATTTTTTGCAGGTGGCTTTTGTAGTGATGCATTAAAGAGCTTTTATTGACAATTATACGATTAAAATGGTCGTAATTGCCGGAACATGTCTATTAATTTCGAGGGCGCTTTTGAAGAGAGATTTGAAAAAACTTCTCTATTGCTATACTTTTCACATCGTTAAATGAGTACAAGCGTTAAATGTACTTATTACGTTCAACCATTACCCTTTGCAGAAAAGAAATCAAGATAAAAACTCATGATTTTTAAGCTAACAACTGTATCTCTATGAAAGTAGCGAAAAAATCATAGACAATTAATCAAATAAAAACGCACTAACATAAAGCAAACTAAGCTATTTTATTGAGAAATTACAAAATTCCTTTTGTTACAGCTCCCTCTACTGTTCTCGGAAGGAAGGTGTCGTTAGGTTTCATTTCCTTTTCTCTTGTTTACTTGTCGTTAAAATTATGTTTATCATTTAAAATAACCAAACTTATGAAAGGAAATTCGTGAGTCTTCTAATGTTTACTCTCTTTACTTTGCCCTTCGCAAACACTGTCTGTCTGTCTGTCTGTCTGTCTGTCTGTCTGTCTGTCTGTCTGTCTATCTGTCTGTCTGCCTCTCTCTCTCTCTTTCTCTCTCTCTCTTTTGTCTAATATCCTCTATAATTGCCCTTTTCTTCATCTAGTCCTCTCTTTTCCCGTACCCTCTCAATCTTTCTGTATCCACCCCAACCCCTTTTATCTTTTTATTTTTTTCTCCATTCTCTTTCTCTATCTCTCTATCTTTTTTCCTTTCCGGTTTTGCATTATAATATTTTAGTTAAATTGCGATAACCTCTAGTATAATAAGATTGTTATTGTCATACCTACTGTACATCTTCACAGGCAGCCCTGCCGGTCGCTGCATGACGCCAATAGACATGCCGTGGCAGAAAATATATCTGGTCGTTAGTGCCTTTGGCTTCTTTATCCTGCCACTTCTTGTGATCCTGCTGCTATACACCAAGGTAATTCAAAATCGATAGCTCAATGACGAGAGAAACGATTTAAGTTTTATTCTTTATTGTTTTCTTAACAACCATGGGAATCAGGAGATTGTTTTCCATAACAATCATACGAGTATATCGGTGTTTTTTCTTCTTTCTTTTTAAAACTGTAAAGCGTCATTTGTTTGTATACAAATACCGTAAGACACTTTCTGCTCAAGATTCTAAACATTTATGATCTTACTTTTATGACAATCTTGACATTGTCCTACATATTGTATTCATTTTAAGTGGGTTTTATTCTTAAGACAGTCATAAGATTTAGTTGAATGATTTAAACGGTCTCTATTATTATTGTTCTTTTTCAAAATTATCTTTAGAATATGCTTAAGACCTTAAAGCTATGTTCCTTTGTGTGCATTCACGATTTATTTTATTTTCTACGAATTGAACATACAATTTTACCGCTAAAAATAGTTTGTTGTATAGCACTATCCTCAACTAAAAGCTTCTTTTCCGTGGACACATTTTTATCCTATCTTATTGTTACTTGCAAGAGTAAAAAATAGTAGGCAATATTTAAATATTGTTTCATTTTTTGACAGGAATAACAGTAGCGTTATCGTTTTCTTCTCTTTCTATGATTTGTACAGGTATACATAAAGCTCTTAACACTGTTTAGGCGGGGGCAAGAGCGCTACCTAACCTACCCACGAGAGTTTCTGCGTCTGAGACGACAGATGACACAGATCATCATTACTGTAGTTCTCGTCTTCTTCATATGCCACACTCCCTACCGGTAAATATGTTTTGCATATGTCACTCTCCCTACCGGTAAATATGTTTTGCATATGTCACTCTCCCTACTGGTAAATATGTTTTACATATGCCACACTCCCTACCGGTAAATTTGTTCTTCATATGCCACACTCCCTATCGGTAAATGTTTTCCATATGCCACACTCCCTACCGGTAAATTTGTTCTCTATTCGCTGATTTTCATTTCCTGTTCCATTGGAAAGATGTCTGGCTGCTTTCAATAGGCGTAAATCTTTAACCCAGAAAATTATTTTTGTACACATTATTTGTTCAACCTTTGTTACTATGTATGAACCCAAAAATAGATGGTTAGGCTGTCAGGTCTGCTTTATATATCAGATCACAGTTTATCAAGCTATTAATTCTTCTGCTTATCAATGGGTTAACTTTTGTCGCATGTGCGAGAACGTTTGTCTCTCAATCGGAAGGCCCTCTTCCTTGTTCGAAATCCACGAAAGGTTAAGATAATTATGTATTTGTCAGATGTGTGCCTTGCTGGTTCTGTCGTTTTCAGGATAATATGATAGGCTGAGACAAGAATCGTGGTAATCCCTCAGTACCTCCTTGTGACAGCACTTAACATTATTATGGATTTGTCTTTGGTTCCGTTCTCAATAATACTTGTATAGTCCTGGTGTTCGACATAAAGCAACTAATTTTTTACATACAAGCTTGAATACATGATTATGTTTGCTTACAGAAAAAAGGTCCGGCTAGGTTGAAAAATTTCCTTTAATAAAAAAAGAAAATCACATTTCTTTACGGGAATATTTTTTCCTTGTTAGCTTTGTGTGAGGCGGCGTTAAAATGGCAGTTCTTAATTTTTTAGTATATTACGTAATATTAACTAGAGCTGAAAATACGAACAGGGGAATAATCAAAAGTATAACTGATTGACAACCTTGTAAAAGAAGCACCAATATTATTTACCTATTTTTTAAACTATGAAAGTCCATATATTTGATCGCATTTTCCTCAAAACTTTAGGATCCATTTTAATGCCAGCTCGCGGTGGATTTACCAAAATGTCTTTATTTCGTTGACAGTACAATCGTGCTGTTAAGCATCTTCTCGCCAAGCAGCTATCCCGAGGGAATGGAACCCGAGAGCTACTTCGCCATGATCTACATGTCCAGGTTCCTGCTCTACTCGAACCATGCCATTAACCCGTTTGTCTACAATTTCGTGTCGAGGTGAGTCTAAAATGGGATGTTTAGACAGAACCCAAAACCAGTGTTCTTAGTGTATTTTTTTAACGTTCAGTTGAGTGACCCCGTAAAAAGGGGTTTTAACAACAAATTCCATCTTGTAAAATGTTTTTTATGTGAGAGGTTGGCGATTTTTTTCCCTGGCGAGATTACATCTCTTGGGATATCACGAAGGAAAAAAATTATCACTCTGCTGCATTAAACAGAGAGGTCAGTGGCATATATTTTATTGTGTTTTATGAACGGCAATATGTTTTGCTCTTTTGTTTTGTTTTTAGCCATTTTTTGCAATAATAATGTTTTACGAATTGGCCTAATCTGGAAATGCTGCTAGAGAAGTGGGAGTTGGGGGGGGGGTACATGGGCTTTCGTTACAGGAGGTCTGTGGTTCAAGCCCTGGCGATTTCGCCCCCTACTGATTGGGTCGGTGTCAGTTTAATGTGACCAGCTGTGACAGGAGTCATGGTATTCCCGGCCCTGTCTCGTGTGTGACAGTACCACTACATAGAATTGTCAGACGTCAGATGTCAGATCTGTCCATAATACAGCCTATATAGTGCTGACGTTGAGCATTAAAACCAACTCAATTCCTAGAGAGGAACGTAACCCTTTTAAGGATGTCAACATCCGGACAACAGGAAAACAGCCCAAAACAAAATAGCAGGATGTGCCTTTGTAAAGATTCACACAAATTTCAGACGAGCCTTTATATAGAAATAATAAAAGTACATATGATTTAAATGTAAACGTCAGCACGGCGATGGCTATAAACGTATGAAAACGTGACTTAGTGGGGGAAAATGATGTTCTCATTGTTGGATCGGTTTCGTGGGATGGATGTCGACCATAAAGAAAATAATAAAAAAATTGTTTACTGAAAATGCAGACAAATGCTGAATCCATAGATGTTGATTTAAGTTAAAAGGTGTAAAAATAAGAGAAAATGTGAGTCTCCCCTTTTTGTCAAGCACAATGAAGTATAATTATACTACGCAATTATTCTGTTTTTCTATAGCTTCGAGAAAACACCGTACCTTTTTTTATTTATTTTTGAAAAAGTGTCCATCTCATTAATGCTTGGCTTTAAATCTTTTCTTTTCACTTTTATAATTTCTTTAACTTTTCCCTTCTCAATCTTTACTTTAACTTCTCTGTTTCTTTTTATTTCTGTCTGTCAGTTTAGCTGTGTATTTGTGTAAATCTGTGTGTGCTCTCTTTCATTTGGGCCTGCAACTATGTCTGCCTTTCTGTATGTCTCAACCTCTCTCTCCCTCTCTCTCTCTCTCTCTCTCTCTCTCTCTCTCTCTCTCTCTCTCTCTCTCTCTCTCTCTCTCTCTCTCTCTCTCTCTCTCTCTCTCTCTCTCTTCCTCGCTTTCTCTCGCTCTCACTTGTTTAAATCTGTTTCTCTCTCACTATAACAAAAATCTGTTTTACATTATTTTGTCCAGAACAAGCGAGGAATCAATACAAAATAGCTCATTCTTATTCATAGCATAAACTCAGAAGCGCTGAGACTAAGCTGGATATTCAAATCAAGTGAAAAAACATCCCACTTCTCTTCTTCTCTAATTACGCCATTCTGTCTACCTATCTATCTATCTATCTATCTATCTATCTATCTATCTATCTATCTATCTATCTATCTATCTATCTATCTATCTATCTATCTATCTATCTATCTATCTATCTATCTATCTATCTATCTATCTATCTATCTATCTATCTATCTATCTATCTATCTATCTATCTATCTATCTATCTATCTATCTATCTATCTATCTATCTATCTATCTAGCTATCGATCTATCTATCTAACTATTAATATTATAGTGCGTTTAATATAGCTTATACTAGAGTCTCCAATGCGAAATTGTTGCCTTTAGCTTTGATATTTATTATAAGCACAAAGTTCAAAGGAACAAGTGCGAAATCTGTTTACATCAACTGAAGGTTCATAATTATTCATAATTCCCCTTTTTTAGTTGTTTTTTTGTGTTGTCTGGTCTACTGAAAAGCAATTACCTAAAGGTTTATTGAGGAGCTTAATCCCCTTATAAGGAAAATAATCAAGCTCGGAATAGATTTAAAAAAACCTTATTCAGCGATATTGTCTGTACATTATTTGTAGTTGATTCTTTCTAAGCCCCACACTAACTCATACGTATGTCGCAAATTGACTTGCTTACATGTCTAAGTGTACGTGAACTAATAGGCTGGAAAAGCCTGACATAAATCTGAAACAAAGTGTCCCTCTGAATAGGTGCTAGCGTACTCTACGTTTTATTACCTTTTGTTAAAAAAAAGGTTTAAAAGCTTTTAATGAGCATAGAAGCCCCAAAATTTCCTTTTCGTCACAAGTTTTTTTATTTTTTTTTTTTGCTTTTGTATGACATTATTACTTTGTTCGCGTTTAGAGACAGGGCTTTTTAATAACAGAACGGAAATTGGCCAGGCAAAGAGAAAGAAAATTGGCCAGGGATATAATTATTATATAGAATGTACATCTTTAACACTTCGCAGCCTGAGAATAGCACGTTTCTATTAGCCCCCTCAATCTATTTAAGGTAAGAATCATGTTCCTGTTTTCTTTTCAAAACACTGTAAACAATACATTATCAAATCTGTACACTTCATATTCAAAGGTTTTGGACCTGAACGATTTTACCGTATTGATATTTCGGAGAATTTGATAAAGGAATTATATGGCACTATATCAGGCTAAGTGCCGTCAAATAACTGAATTTAACAAAGATTTTTGAATGAGGACAGCGCTTACGAAACACCAAATGATAACAGAGAGAAGACATTACTAAGTTTCACATTGCATACAAAACAACAACAACAATGGTAGACAAACCTGAGCCTGAAATGTACACTGTTGGAATCGACTTTAGTTTGCACGGTCTGTTACCATGGATACACGATCTGCCCAACTGGATACTATAACACATTGTGTGGATCCAAATGAATTGGGATAAGCACAAAACAGGGTTGTCGCTATCTTATTAAGAAAAAAAAGCAATTGGTGGGATTAAAAACGGGTTTATCTGACCCTGTTGTGAAATTAAAGATCACAGCATAATTTATTAGGTTCTGTCTAAACAAAACAATCATCAAAACGATACCTGTGAAGATGGACTGCCTGGCTGTGGAATGATAGAGTAACATTATGACTGATTATCGAATCATAAATCTCTTGTAGTCCGAACTTTCTACTGCATGAATGTTATCTCTCGAATTTCGAAGAGGTGCCTTGGTGTGTAGCATTAACTGCAAAAGCAACGAAACTAATTTAAACATTCGTAAGATACATTGTACACGAAGAAAGAATTATTGACGCCGACTAAAGTAGCTAAGTATTGAGATAAGACGGGCGTCAAATCCAATGGTCTCTTTAGAATTGTAATATTTTCGAACTTTTTGTGATCAAATAAATTTGAGTCTGCATTCTGTGTTTTAATACCCCCACAACGGATACAAGATGCTTACGGTTGTTTCCATCTAAAAATCTAGATATCTATATCCCAAGCCCATTAACCCATGAATGTTCAAACATCTAAAGGAAAAGTGTACAATTGCCTGCTATTCTTGGCGAAATCTGGAGTTAGCCAATCCCAATGCGTGATACTGTTCACTTTCCCTTGTCATCGATAAGAGAACATACAGTTCAGCTCCGAGCGTCCGTTATTTGTCGGGAGGTTGATTTTAAAACCGGAAGTCTGGTATTTCCTCGGATCAGATTTGAAAAACAAAAACGAAAAAAATGTTAACCTCATCCGACGTGATGGGATTTTGTAATATTGTTGTCAGGGTTGATTAGAAACCTGAAAACCAACCCCAATGATTATCTCATGGCGTGACATGACATCGCCAGGGAAATAATTTGTTACATGAGGAGAAATTATACATGTCTTTTCCTGGATCCTCCGTATAAGCTCAGCTTTCACACTAGATCTAGAGACCCGAGGCGGAAACAAATGGGGCATGTCAAGAATGTTTTGGCAAGTTGTATTAGATTACACTATTGGACTGATACAAAGTTTAAACAAATAAAAAAATGAATGAAAAACGATCGGAGTCTGCCCTTTTCGTCAAAGACAATCAACTATAATTATAGTACGCAATCATTCTGCTTTTCTATACCTTGAAGAAAACTCCGTAGCTTTTGTTTTTAAGACTATCTCATTAATGCTTGCCTTTGAAATTATTTTCTTTTCACTCGCATATTTTCTTTAACTTTTTCTCTCCAGCTTCATACCTTAAAAAAATTGTTATATGAGGAGGAACTACAGATGTTTTTTTTTTCTTCCTTATAAGCTAGAGGTCTAGAGACCCGAAGTGGAAACAATAGGGGCATGTCATAATATTTTTTTCGGAAAGAAACTACACTTTATGAAGTTTTAGCAAAAATGAAAGTCAACATTTTCATGATTGTCTGTAGCGTGTAATGATCATCAAATTATAACGTAATAAAGCATTGCTGTGTGCTGTCTGGACGTGTTCTAACGATTTTTGTTCCATGGACCCGTCTCGTTATGATTTGTGGTTTTGTCCAACCAAAGACGACAACTACCTGTCGTTTTTCTATCTTCTCGCTAACCTTAACAATTCTATTCATCTTGTATCCTGTTCAGAAAAACAAGCCTCTATTATCATGCAGTATCTCATTTACATGTTTCATTTGAAATGAACCAAGCGTTATGACAGAATAAATAATGCAATAATAGTGTCAGCGTCCTTTCTCGAGAATGACCCAGCAGTGTCGTAGATATTACTCAAATCAGAGTCAGGGTTGCTTGCAGATTAAATTAAATATATTTCACAAGCACAAACACAAGCATAATGTCATCTTGTGGTAAATCTAAAGAAAAAAATATTGCGTCAGCGTTCTTAACATTTTACTTTATAGACCTTATAGGATACCAGCAAGCATTGTTCTTCTGTCTTGGTTAACGATCTAATTTGAACATTATGTTATAAGTATGTTCTGTAACGCTCTACGTCAACGACAACTAACCCCTTATATTAGATAGCCTTTATAATAACTATAAAAATAATAACAAAAACAACAATAATTATAATAATA
>RQTK01000214.1:305578-345994 GCA_003991915.1 Elysia chlorotica | reverse complement strand
AATAATAATAATAATAATAATAATAATAATAATAATAATAATAATAATAATAATAATAATAATAATAATTAAACGGTTTTATCCGAATGTGTGAAATTTTTGAAGAATAAAAAAAATGATTTTATAGTTGGTTGATATGGGATTTTTCTTTTTATTTCAAAACCATACTGCCATACTCTATAATTTTTTTAAATTAATTTTTACATTCGAAATATTTTCTAAATCCATCACTTTCAATTTTACAGAAAAAAATTAATAAGGTTCATTGAACCCTTTCAATGTCACCCTAGGCACAATCGACTTGATAAAAAACGCTAAATCTACTTTATTGAAAATGACAGACTTCTTGTTTTACATAAAACCCAACATGATAAATGAATTTTCTTTTCAAGTATTTTTTAAACAAAATAATATGTTTTAAATTAATTTGATGTAGATTTACGTGATTATAGATCATTCATACTTCCGTCAAAATAATCCTTTAGTCATTAATGCTTGCCTTTGAAGTTATTTTCTTTTCACTCGCATATTTTCTTTAACTTTTTCTCTCCAGCTCCATACCTTTAAAAAATTGTTATATGAGGAGGAACTACAGATGTTTTTTTTTTCTTCCTTATAAGCTAGAGGTCTAGAGACCTGAAGTGGAAACAATAGGGGCATGTCATAATATTTTTTTGGAAAGAAGCTACACATAATGAAGTTTTAGCAAAAATGAATGTCAACATTTTCATTCAATCAATATATACCTATCTCTCTGCCTCTAATCATCATCATCATCATCATCACCATCATCATCTTCACCAAAATTATCATTAACAACATCATGACCATTATCCTCATTATTGCCATCCAGAATCTCATCATCGCCATTTTTGTCATGCCATTTTTTTATCTTTTTGCTACGATCTCCCACACTAACTTCATAAATACCTCTCACAACATTATTATCTATATTTCGCCATATAAATTTCGACCTCTCACCACATATTCTAATCACTCACATCACTACATAATTTTTAAACCTCTCACCATATAATTTAAAATTCGCTCCAGACATTATAACCATTCATACACGTTTTAACCACTCGCAATAGTTTTTCCCCACTCACCTTACATTTTAACCTCTTACCATATAGTAAAACCCCCCGCTATGTATTTTAAGCACTCACCACATACTAATTTGTACACCTCAAAATGCATTTTAAACACTCACTACATAATTATTTTTACCCCTCACAATATAGTTTAAATAATCTTCACATGGTTATTTGTACACCTCACTATAATTATATTTCCACCACTCACTACATAATTATTTATGCCCCTCACAATATAATTTAAACACTCACCACATAATTATTTGTACACCACACTATAATTATATTTCCACCACTCACCACATTATTAATATTGTAATCTCTGTAATCTTTTCTATTCGTCGATCAGAAAGTTTCGGCGCGCTCTTACTTGGCTATGCTGTGAGAAGAGGAAAAGAATTGTTCGTCTGGACGAGTGGAAGGACCTGGTTCAGAACGGACAACCAATCAGGTATGAAATCAATAACATGACAGTGGATTCAGTAGTTTTATTAGCTGGCAATGGTTTCTTCGTTGGTGGACGTCTAATTTTAAAAAATTACGCTATATTGCGGAGGGGTCCAAGGACTAATGTCTACATAGACTGTTTAAGGGCACCAGACGTTTTGTCTCATGCGGTCATTATTATAGTGGATGCCATCCCAATGAGTAGGGCACAAAGTCCAAGAAATATATTTGCCCCACCGTAGGATCGAACAGGGAACCTTACTCGTAATAAAACCCTTAAGCTCCACCACTTAACATTTTCCCACTAACCCGCACACGAGTTGTGCGAGTTGACACGCTCTTGTGCTAGGAACTTTTTGTATTGATCTGCACACCTTTCCATTTCAAAATAATACATATCAAAGCATTTACCTTTTCGATTTTTTGGAAATTCTCTACAATAGTATGTGCACTCAAGGAATACGCCTGAAATCTTGCGATGTGAAAATGATATGCCCGCTCGATCTCCCCCCCCCCTTTTTTTCCCTTCCTTGTTAGTAAACTACATCTCTGTTTTTCAAAGCATCCTCTAGCAATCACAATCAGGCCGTCAAAGACAACCTGTTTTGTTTCCATAAGACAGAACGTAAAACCAGCCCCTAGAACTCTCTAGCAGACACCCTATGTGATATGTTGAACGCTTAGAAACCATTCTATCAACTATTCATCAAATAAATCAACCAAAAAAAAAAAGAACCAATCAGTAAAAAAGCAGCAGACCAAGTGTGTATTACGAGTACAAACATTCCTAGCCTTACACAGCAGGGCTTAAGATAAACATAGATTTACAGTATTTTTTATTCAGTCAAGTTTTCAAACAAACACATAATTATACTTTACCGTTCATGATTAACTGTATTTCATTCAAACATATTGTTTAAATTTTAATCTGATAGTTTATACCTAGCCAACCGTGAGGTCTTTATTCTTGATCGATGATCGAAAGAACAAAATTTTATGTGCAATCGAAGAGAGCTCAATTTTATTCTAAAAGGCATGTTTGGCTTTCATTAATTGAGT
Organism: Elysia chlorotica; assembly: GCA_003991915.1. NCBI lineage: Eukaryota > Metazoa > Mollusca > Gastropoda > Plakobranchidae > Elysia > Elysia chlorotica. The sequence goes on along the minus strand of RQTK01000214.1, from coordinate 343,391 downwards.
TCAGAGAGAATTTATAATGGAAAAGTATAAAATAGAGAAAAAGAAGAAAGAAAAAAGAAAAAGAGATGTGGGAGATAGTGACAGGCTAAGAAAAAAATTAGGGAGAAAGGTAGATAGATAGATAGATAGATAGATAGATAGATAGATAGATAGATAGATAGATAGATAGATAGATAGATAGATAGATAGATAGATAGATAGATAGATAGATAGATAGATAGATAGATAGATAGACCAAAAAAAAAAGAACCAATCAGTAAAAAAGCAGCAGACCAAGTGTGTATTACGAGTACAAACATTCCTAGCCTTACACAGCAGGGCTTAAGAGAGAGAGAGAGAGAGAGAGAGAGAGAGAGAGAGAGAGAGAGAGAGAGAGTGAGAAGTATAAAAGGGACACAGACAAACAGATAGAGTGAAAATGAACGCCATATTTGTACATTAGTTATTGTGAAAATTTAACGGTGACTCTTATAGTGACGCTTCTTTTAAATCTGTTAAACCCAAAGTTTAAAAAAATTGTATTTACGTTAGTGTTGCTGAAATAATCAAATAAAGAAATAAATGATTCAACAAAATAACAAAAAAGCCAACAAAATAACAAGTAAACAAAAAAGGAAAAAGTGAAACAAAGAAACCCCACAAACTGGAGCACGCGATGACCGCCAAAGACTGTTTTCTATTAACATTGATATCCCCCAAGAGACTTTTTTTTTTATTGATGCCGGTGGTAGTAGCTTAGATTCCAAGCCTATGGTGCGACCATCATGGCTTTCTTCATCTCTGTTTCTATTTAATGAAAATTTTTTAATAGATTTTGTTTTGTTTCATGTTCTGTGAAGATAGATAATTTATAATGGGCACAGGATTATAATGCTTACCGAATAATATCAAATTGTTTACAAAGGAACATTTCCTTTGTGTTGGCTATACCTTGGTCTATACTACTTTAGATTGATCACGATTTTTTACTTCTTTAATAATAACAATGTCTGTTTTGAAGCATCACTTCAATGAGGTTTAATGTAAATGAATTTAGTACGTGACTGTAATTAACACGAAAAGATAGTATCGTGTGGCTACGCCTACCTCCACATTTAGCATGTCAGTCAAAGATCTAATGTCTGTCATCGGCAGCCTGAACTGTGTCATATCCCCCATCAATTTTATTAGCAACATTATCTTTATTCTGCACTCGTAGTTAACCCAAAATCCAATAACGTTTGTGGGTCTTCAGCTGGAGAAACGAAACAAATCTACTGTCTGTATGTTAACGTCTTCTAAGCTCCCAAAGAGGATTATACACGCCAATGAGACCATAAAGCGGGATATTCTAGACTTCGCCAGTCATTATTATACTAGCAAAAAAGTGTCAAATAGTGAAAGGTTTTACGCCAAGGTTTTGGCGTATATGGGTCAGAATCATTAAGTCGATTGCTTCCTTCTTTAAACTTTAGTAACAACTCAGTCTAAACATTTTTGTTCAACCGCCCTAATTTCAACAAAGAAATAGAATGAATACGCGCCACGATAGCTTCCTATATCAAAAGACATTAACATTTTAGTATTATAAGCTATTGTTTCTGGTGGCACGTTTCACTAAATCTATAATTAATCTCTTATTGTATTAATACCGCTTCAACCCATAGGACAAAAACTCGGGAAAGCTATAGTTGGCTTGAAGTTGCGACCTATAAAATGATGACAATGGGCTTCCAGAAATTAATGTGTTAATACTTCTTAACGGTAGTATTATTAACTGTTCATAGTTTACAGTCATGTTGTCAGTGATCTCACTGTTATAAATATTATTTTAGTAATACCAACATTTTTTTCCAAATTAATCCTCCTGTGGTGGTGCGCAAAAATAATTAGGCGGCTGTAACAAAAAAGATTATATAAAAATTAGACATCTGATCACCTTCATAGAGCAGTACAAGAAGAGAATTTGACATCGGGCATCTACATCACTAAAGAAAACGGGTTTCAGCGGATAAATGCTGTACATCTATACGTTTGTTCAAATGCAAAGTAATTCAGCTATTTTGTTTATATTTTGTAACTCTATCTCTGTAACTTGAGCCAAGAAGTTTCAAAATCTTTATTTAACTGCAAAATTGAGATCTTAAAAATATACTGATTAAAATTTTAGGTTGTGGTGATGAAAAACAATATCGCCTGAGGTGAAAAACGCTTTATCTCATTTCTAAAAGAAAAAATAATAAAATGTAATGTGAAGAGCATTTTTAAAAAGTATATTAAGTCATTAATTTTACAACTGAAATATCTGACAGCAACAAAAACAAGTGTGTTTTTGTTAGTTACTTCTCTATGTTTACAAAACCTCTTTTTATCGTGAGATATCAAATTACGTATACACTACCACGTACAAATAAACATGTTTATATCACTTTTAACTATTATTCATTTCTCAATAAATAATGAAGTAATGAAACAGTTGTTTCTGCCAATTTTATTTCTATTAAACCTATATCAACCAGACAAAGGATGTCATTACCAATTCTGACATTGTTATTGAGTAAAATGTGTTTTTTTTGGGCTTAACAGTAATAAATAGTAAACCGTTTCTTTTCTCCCTTTTAAGCCTGTATAAATGTTCTATGTCGATGGTTTCTTTGTACATTTCCATTTTCGTTCTTAGTGTTTGCTTTAAAATTCATAATAACTTAAAAAATATTTCACAATGCTAAATCTTTTTAAAGTACAGCGCCCTAGATTTTGTATCTACCTTTTTGTGTCGGAATCGTCTATTGTCGTAAAAGCTTACTAAAAAAATCACACAGAATATACACGGAAGTAAATTTGACAGATAAACAATATTATCACAAATATTATTGAAAAGTTGCCCAACAATTGCCGTTAAAATCCAAGCTATTGTTTATTTGAGTTTATTATTAAATATAAAATAAGTTTTATTTTGATTTTCAGTTCTATGACGGACTTTATTGGTCTGACATTTTCACTTTTTAAGAACGTTTTATATTTTTAAAAATTACTGTGCATGGTAGTTTTTGAAAATTAAATAAGGCTAGGGACAAGCTGTCAGTAGATGATAAAGTATTGGACAAATTAGATTTTAAATTTGTTTTGTTGCCGATAGCATTGGGGCAAATGGGTATTTTTTAAATATAGAGTTAACTCAAATTACATACAAACATTTCAGATGATTAATGAGCAGCTATAGTTGGTAGGATTAAGTTCACTGTACAAAAGAAAAGAGACACAACAACAACAACAACAACAACAACAACAACAACAATAACAACAACATCAACAGCGACAATATGAACAATAACAAGAAAACCACTACAGAAAGAACAATAACAACAACAATAGGCACAGCGAATGAGTCCGTTGTCTTGTTTTTACATTGATTCAGATATTAGTTTTCGGGCAGCAACGCCAAATCTATAAACTACCTCTCACAGACTTTTCCAAGAAAATTTCATTATGTGAATTACATAAATTCAATAGATTTTTAAATATGCACTTCAAAATAGGGTTTCGGGAAAATTGAACGGCACCTTGTTGCAAAGAAAAAGTAATTGATCATGTTTTATTAATTAAATGCTTTTTATGTGTCTTTTAATTTGAGGTATATCCTGGCTCGGTACTGCACGCGACGCAGATGCTTTGGTGTTGCCTTAGTAGTCTATAGGCTTTTGAGTTTGGTTTAGAGTCTGTTGCCTAGTGTCCAAGACTGATGTCTGACAATTTTACATGCTGCCCACAAAGCGGAGATACCTGGACTCCTGTCTGAGCCGATCTCGTTATACCGACACTGAACCAACCAATAGGGGAAGCATTCGGACAAATAGATGTTTTATGATCGATCGTGGGTTTCGTTTGGGAGACCAACGCTCAAAAACTCGCAAGATTGTAGGCAAGAAAGTAGCTTAAGTATTAATTTGAGTAAGTAAGTATGTACTGCGTCATAATGTGTTTAAATTTCAATGACTTCATGATCTATATAATTTAACAAATGATCTTATTATTTTTTCCTCCATTCCAATCTCTACAGGATGGACTCCCTACGGCAGCACCCTCCGCGCCAAAGCACGGCCGGTCGCCTCTACGACATTGACAACAACATGGCGCCCAACAAAGAGGAACTGGATGCCCTAGACAGGCGCGCGCACTTTCACAGGAACGATTTTTTAGTCCTATACGAGCATCTGCTGCTGGAGTAAAGAAACCACCGGAAGCTCCGCGTCCACGTGATGCTGCTGATAAAGCTCAAGCATGCCGGGAAGATGGCTGCCGCGCGTGTGCGCATGTGCAAGCGGCCCACGCAGCCCACGCGCAGGCGCACTATCACCAGCGCCTAAAGCGCGCGCCCTTCCGGAATCAGCACACGGGGCGTGGCGGGAACTTCTGGTGGAGAAAAAAGGCTGACTGTGGAGGCTGGCAGGGCCGATTCAGAGCCTCTAGCGTGCGATGGAAGGTTGGACCCAAGGGCAAAGCGGGAGACAGAACGGATGGAGAGATGGCGACGAAAGCCGTTAGCGTGTAAGAACGCTTAGCAAGAGTCTAGCGTCTTGTTTGTTTGTTTGTGTACGTGTTTTGTAAACGTCTACAATGTAAGACAAAGATCTTTAATGCGTACTTCTAGATGGCTGCGATCGTGGTTTATTTACGTAGTAGTGGAGACACCGAGCTTTAAGTTTTACCGTTTTTGGAACAGTTTGGAATAATCTCAAAAGGGGCGGGGGGTCCTAAAAAAAAGTAACAAAACAAATCTGCTGCACATCAGTGCTACTACTGTGCATCCATGGTATGCGTGCACTGTTTTTTTGTCCATATTTTAATGATAGTTCCGTAAAAATTCTTTTGTGGAAATTGTCTTTACATCTAATACTGATCACTTTAGGTGTTTCACAATATAATATTAGAGAAAGAGCATGCGTAAAATACTAGGAAAAAAGTCAGCACTGTCATTCCGACAGTAAAAAGAAGAAACAACAGTAAACAATTATTATATTATCATGGCACTCGTAAAAGTGTTTCACCTAGGTTAAATTGTAATTGTTGTTTTTTTTCCTTTCTGTGAGAAGCTTAAACGTTGTGTTTTAGCCTTGGGTAAATTTATATACTATATGATGAGTAAAAGATCAAATAGTTATATTTTAATTGTGTAATGATTGAAAAAGTAATAAGAAATTGAACAGAACTCAATTGTTTTAAACACTGTTCCAATTTTTTTTAAATCGTTCTTCGTTATTTTTTTTAATCGTTCTTCGTTATTTTTTTTTAATTAGAAGGATTAAGTACAAGTAAGTAATTTTATAACATTTGGCCAAATCTTATGCACTAAGTTAGTACCTATTGAAAAAATAATTTAAAAGTGTTAAAATGTGTTGCTAGTCCCTGCTATATTACGAGATTAAAGTGTTTATGTTAATGTTTTAGGTTCTCTGGTTTCGTGAAAACAACGTATATGTAAGGTATCAACACATCTTAAGATGTTCGACAAAAAATTACTGCCTTCTTTTTTGGCATATTCTTAAGACGAGTTTTAACTTAAATCTACGTTGTCTTTACGACCCATAACAGGCTAAATTTGTTTCAAGGTTTGTTTTGTTTTTCTGTTTTAAATTGGGCTCCAAAGTAAAGATGGCTGAGTGTAAACCAGGCTGGAGGCTGGGTGGTGAAGCCTGATTAGTCACAGGTCCAGGGATTGGTAGCAGTTGGTGCTCGGCGCACCACATACATACACACACACTCTCACCCTCTGTCTCTCTCTCTTTCTATCTCTCTCTCTCCCACTCTCTCTCCCACTTTTTTTTGCTTAACCTCAAACGTCAACATTACATAATAGACAGGTCTCAACACTGACGTCTGACAATTTTACGTCTCCACGTAAGACAGGATTGGGAAACCCCGATTTGAATGATCCTGGGATCCGAACCGCGGACCTTTAAGTCTGGAATGCAACGCTCTACCAATTGAGCCAGTTCGGTCCCTATTTTTATCGAAGAAGAAGTAAAACAGCTCTGAGCTGAAGTTCAGTTTAGAATTTTTGTTAATAATATGCTTTTCCTAGAAAAGAATTATGTATGTTCAAATTCAGTCTGTTACCGATTTTGTTTTATTGCCTTAAAAATTCTGTCGGCGTTTTTTATTTAATGATGAGGTGTAATATCGTATTCTTTTGAAACAATGTATGATTATTGTATCAAGAAAAAATAATTTTGAATACAGAATTCATTTGAATATGATTATGTTTGTGAAGTGTTGTTGTTGTTGTTGATGATGATGATGATAATGACGATGATGTTGTTGTTATTGTTGTTGTTGTTGTTGTTGTTGTTGTTGTTGTTGTTGTTTTATCATTACAATTATTTGTTGTCTTACATATTTATTTATTTTTTTAAATCTAATTCTACTCATATTTTTATATTTTTCATAGTGGTCTCAGGATGATATATAGTTCAATATAATAATATTTGTTGAATAACCATTGCGATGTACGTTTCATTTTGTGCAACCTATTTTATTGAAATGTTATTTATAATTACCGCTACAATTAATATCGTTATCTTCTGTTATTGTAAAATCCAAAAGGCGCCCAGTTGGAGATTTCAGATGTTCCAGATTATCATTTTGTTGCCTCATGTTCCTACTAAATAAATATTTAAAATAAGCGTTAGCAACGGGAGGTCTTTTTTTCTAATTACTATATTACCAGCAATATGTATGGCTACTACAGCATCATTTTTGTTTTCTTAACTATCTAAGGGTAAAAAAAACATAAAGAAATGTGCAAGCTTCTTCACCAAAATGTTCGTACAAAAGTAGTTTGGATTTTAATACCTGCCCTTATAATCTGTCAATGTGTTTTACAATGTCATTGCATCCTTAAAGTCTTCTTTTTTACGCGCCCAGTGGTTTTTCTGTTGAGGAAAACACACGCAATAACAGAACCAGACATTATGCATTATACCCTGAGAGACAGACACCACAGCATTATAACAATTAGAATCATGGAAATAATATATAATTTAAACATTATGGGAGTCAGGCAGATTTGATTGTTTTTTATTTAGCAATCCATTTTTATAAAAGCATCATAGACAATTAGGAGCGTACAAGTGCCTTGACAGGTCGTTAGAACTAAAAGTTTTAAAAGAAAATAAATAGAAAAGAAGAGAAACGTGGAGTTAAGTTTAGAAAAAATAAAACCCGGAAAAAAATGAGAGCGTGAGGGTCTTAGAAAGATACATAGAAAGAAAGAGAGATAGATCGAGCGAGCGAGAAAAAGAGAGAGAGAGAGAGAGAGAGAGAGAGAGAGAGAGAGAGAGAGAGAGAGAGAGAGAGAGAGAGAGAGAGAGAGGAGAGAGAGAGGGGGGAGAGAGAGAGAGAGAGAGACAAAGAAAGAGAAAGAGGAGAGAGAGAGGGGGGGGGGAGAGAAAGTGGAAGAGTTTGAGGACATAGAGAAAGGGAGATGAATACAGTCGGCAAAAGAGCAAGAATAAATGAATATAGATAAAATTGGTGAAAACGACAAAAAGGGTAGAGAGATAGAGAGAGAGAGATAGAGAGGGGGAGAGGGAGAGATAGAGAGAGGAGAGAGATTGAGAAATCATACGAGTCAAGCTATGAGTACATTATTGTATCATTTCAGGTAAGTTACACAATGTTTCTTCATCGATCTCTCTTTGTTTTCTGGTCTTCAGAGCTCGTTTTGCGCTCTTTACTTTGCCTGGACTTAAGTAGAAAGTATACTATTTTATTTGTATCATTGTTTGATTCAGATTTATAGAGTAATACTATCGTTAGGCCCCTTGGCGAAAAATATGCTGATATTTCCAGTGACAGGGGGAGAGAGGTAGAGATAGAGAGAGGATAGAGATTGAGAAATCATACGAGTTAAGCTACTTTATAGTATCATTTCAGGTAAGTTACACACTGTTTCTTCATCGATCTCTCTTTGTTTTCTGGTCTTCAGAGCTCGTTTTGCGCTCTTTACTTTGCCTGGACTTAAGTAGAAAGTATACTGTTTTATTTGTATCATTGTTTGATTCAGATTTATAGAGTAATACGACACTTTTGTTTTTACTCTCTGGTGTTTTGATCATTTGTTTCTGTGAATACTTATATTTTGTTTCAAGTCTCTATAGATTTGCTTAGCTTGTTTGTTGTGTGTTATTTGCGTTGGCGTTTTTTGTTGATGTTTTTGTTGATATTTTCATATTATTGAAATGCACATTCCTTTGGGAATATTTTGAATATCCAAAGAATAATTTGAGTTTTGTAATAATTATCATATTGTACTCATTAGTTCAAGTGTTCGACCAAAGAAATACGTTTACTTTTAATACATCTTTCACAGTCAAGTCTCAGTTTCATGAGGCAGTTCGCTACTGTGTTTTGATTTGATTTAAGTTAGTTTATCATCCAATATCAGCACTGTATAGATTATACTGTGGACGGAGCCTAAGACTGCCGCACACGAGACAGGGCTGTAAAAATCATCACTCTTGTCTCAGCCGGTCTCATTATACTGACACCTACCCAAACAGTTACTGGGGTAGAAATCGGACAAAGAATTTATAAACGGTCGTGGGATTCGAACCGAGAAATACTTTGACTGGAGACCAAAGCTCTACAACTTCCGCCAGTTCGTCCCATGTCAGCTCGTAACTGTAAAAATATCATTTATTTTGTGATTTAAAAATGCTATATCATGAAGAATGGTGCATTGTATTCGGAAGATAATTAGACCTGCTTTGTTTTAGTTAGCTCATTCAGAAATAATCGCCGCAGAAGCAAAGCTGCGTTAAGTTGCTTTAACGTCCAACATCAGCTCTATATAGGCTATATTTTGTATGGGCCCCAAGACTGACGTCTAACAATTTTTTGTGCTGCCACACACAAGACAGGGCAGTTACGATGCTTTGTCTTAGCCGATCACATTAACCTGACACCGAGCCAACCGGTAGGGGACGAAATCACCAGGACTCGAACCACGGACCTTTTGCATCGGAAGCCGGTGTTCTACCCCAGGCTCATCGCCCCCCAAATTGCCGCAGAGGAGTGAGTAGCCTAAACAGAGTGACTTATTCTAGGTTTTTAAGTACAACGTTGTGTTAAGCTTAGGACTCGTCTTAAGATATGGAATGAGAAGACTTACGCCGAGTTTTAAGCTATCCCTGCGTTGTACTTGCGACTCCTAGAGCGTGACTAAAATCAAGTTGTATATTACATTCCTTTGTAAGAATATGCTAGCAATATGGTTTAAGATGGACCATAAGCTACCTTGGCTATCAAGGGCGCAAACGCAAAGAACAAATACTGCAAAGTGACACAATGACGTTTCTGCTTGTTAAACATGGATCATAACTCTCAACAAAGTCGAATAACTTTTCGATAAATTACTCCCCCTTTTGTCGTAATTCGAGTGGGTTCCCACAACCTACAACCTGCGACATTCCGTGAACTTGTACCAAATTAGCCTTATTTAGCCTTACAGCTGCAATATAAACATTCTAGCTTACCAGTTTAGCTGGTTTGGTCGGTTTCAAGACTCGCCCTTTAATCATATTTAACATTTAATATTATGTTTATGTCATGATCGCCTTAGATGTACCTGATGATTTGAACAAATGTGGAGAACTGATATGCTCACGTTATGAATTTAATCATGAACCTGTGTATGTTTATTATTGTAACAATGCAGTGATTTAATCATAAAAAAGAAGAATTCGGATTAACATGATTGAGATGCTATGTTACTTGAAAACTGCAATTTAAGATAAACATTTAGGTTTTCTTTCAACAGACTTACAGAAAAAACGAACGGGAAATGGTTTAGCTTTGTGGGATTAGAACAATCTACTTGTAGGTGCATGCACCGTATCGCCTTTCCATTCAAGATAACATCTTTTATACCACTAGACCACTACGCTACCTAATTATTGAAACTGTAACTCTTATATTTATTTGGATCATACTGAAAATGAGGTCCTACATATCATGGTAACAGAAGACAACTTATTACTCATAAAGAGGGTAAAACTGCCACAAAGATTGCGGATAGCTTACAGAGCAATAAATAATCTTTCTAAAATAGGAAAGGAATTTATGAATCTTGATTCTTCAGGCTTTGCTTTTCCATCTTTTTTGTACCAATGTTGATCGTTTTGTAATTAAATCGCATTTTATGAAATAATGTATATGTTGAAGTACATTTTTACATGATCTCTTAGATCATCATTTTAACTTGTATTTCCTGCATATCAAAGTAGATTGATGGATCTCAGGATTATTATTAAAATGCCTTTCATTTCATCAGCTGATATTTGGTCAGAAAACATGAAATAATAGAGTTTATGTATAAGAGTATGTCGGAGTCCATATATTCTGTACCTTTATATTTTGAGCATAATATCAAACCTGGACGCACGTTTTACCTCAGGTAAATTATGTAATCATAATGAGCATGTATTATTGTTCTACATGTCAAGCTGATTGAGTAAAGATGAAGTCATTAAAAAGTTAAATATGTATAATTCTAGTCACTTGAAAAAAGTAAACTTTATTACAATCAATGAAAAATGTCGTTCCCCATTATGTCATTTTTGTACTGTTGTAAAGTTATTTTTAGTGTAAAAGCGTCTATGATTGAGTTTTTTTTACTTTGTGTATATTTATAAACCTAATAATTCCATATTTCTCAAAATCGTTTGAATACCTTGTGTGGAATGCCATCAAAGATTGACAATTGAATATTTAAAATGTTCTAAATCAGGTCATCAGGCGATTTTTGCTACTGAAACCATTCTATAAATTTAGATCTGAAAGTCTGTAAGACATGTAGGTGCCCTTTAATCAATAATAATGTACTCCCGTGGTTTTGACGGTTTTTCAGTTTTGAGACCTTTCTTTAGGTCGGTTATAGAAAAATGATCTAATAGAAACCTTGGAAAGATTTCATATGCTGTGTAAAGATCCCAAAATTAATATATTTAAATAACTAAGAGAAGGATTTTCTATATCATGTGAAATGTTTTTTCCTGAAAATGGTCAAGAATCAATATAGCTTCTAATTGATCTAATTATAATGTCCTGAAGGTAAATTAAAAAAAAACAACTCTCAAAGACTTTCAGCACTCCACGAGGAAGCAAATAAGACTGATCACTTTAGTACTTTATGAAGAAGGAGTGAACTAAAGCCTAAGAAAGTTTATTCTTGGTAAAACCCGCTTTGGAGTACACACAACATTCATTTATTCATAAACTACCAGGTCTAGAGCAGACATAATTATGTGATAACGGCACGTCACTCATCTTTTGTTCAGACAACTTTAAAAAGTCAAAATTGCCCTTGTCTTTATTGATTGCCCATCTGTTTAGACTAGCTAATAGGTAAATTCTTTGTCTACCTCTACTTGTGATAATCCTACACATGGAGCTTTTAAACTACCTATATACCCTTCACTTTTAACCAAACTTTTAACGCAAAATTTTTATATTTTTACTACTCAGAGAGATAAAGGAGTCACCGTTGCTACTAGTATAATGCATTAACTGCCTTAGAACATCATGGGCACAACATAGCCGTTACCGTGCTGACGTGCCGTAAAAAACTCACTTACTCACTTTTCATGGTACAAATAGGAGTATTACCGTTCTACTATCAAGGACGTGCGTTTACAAACATCCAAACTTATTGACTTAACGTGGACTAGACTACAGTTCAGCCTGGTTTATCCCTGCCAATTTTTTCAGTAGCCTTTGTGTATTCGGTATCGTTAATTTTGTCCTAGGGTAAAGGCAATCCTATACGGTGAATAAAAATAGTTATGATATAATCAGACACATAAACTCGACATCAAAGCAACTAAATAGGGAAAAAAAACCCACGGCAGCCAGAGAGAGGTTCGAGTCGAAACTTTCCAAGTTAAGGCATATGCTCTACCCTTGAACCTGTGTGCACCATATGACGTATTCACAATCTTTGCTTAGTCGTACCAAGAGAGGGAACTAGAAGTACATTTGACCAGCTGACAAAAGAGTTCGGGTATCCCCAGACAGTATCAGTGTGGCAGCACGTAAAATTGTCTGGGGACCCATCAACAGTTATAGCATATACAGTATTGGCATTGGACGCTCAACAGACAACTCAACTCAACTCAGTGGAATCTAGCGATTCAAATTAAGGACTCCTATTGAAATATTTAAACACGGAGATCATTGCTTTGAAAAGGTTTTCTTTGTAAACACGGTGATTAAAGACAAACATACTCGTTTCTGAAACCAATATCTCAATAACTAGTACGAAGGCATCCACTGATAAGGGCAAAAAAACCTTAGTTCAAAAAGGTTTCCGAACTAAATAACATTACAGTCGACGAGGTCGGAACCTCTTTTGTTAGAGGAGAAAGTATAAAGGAAATTAAAATATCGTTTCATAAAGGTATCATATTTCTTAAAAAAATTAACACACACATACATTCTAAGGTGAGATAAGCATCCAAGTACGACACTGTTCAAGGTAAAATAACTTCATCATATCAATAAATAGATGTCTTTCATCAAAGAACATTATTATTTTATCCTTAAAAGAGGTATATTTTTTTAAAAAAGGCGTAAAGATAAGGAATTAATTATTTAAAAAAAAAGATAAATAAGAAGAAAAAAAAGAGTATCCCCTCTGAGAACTCCACAACCATTAATTAATTAAAAAATGTACAAAATGAATTGCACTGAAAGGTCAGCTTCTTATCAATAATAATGAAGATATGCGCTTAAAGTACAAAATAGAATTCTCACAGAAAACATGATTTACTTTTGTGCGTCTTACAAAATGTTCAAAATTACGTGATACCCGCTAGGAAAACTAATAGAAAAAAAGAGTGAGATTAAGGTCTATGACCTTTTTTGTACATTCTTTACAGCCACTCGACAACAAAAGAACAAAAGCTGTACTAATTCCTATCGAAGCCAATGAGTACACTGCGTTTGTATTGTAGAAGCGCGCGGTGGTCAGGTGGTAGGGAGCGGGGGGGTTAGGTTAAGTGTGTAGTTGTTTAGCGTCCAACGTCAGCACTATAATATAGGCTACATTGTGAACAGGCCCTTAAGTCTAACGTCTGACAAGTTTAGATGGTACCACACAGAAGCCATGCGGGGAAACCATGACTCTGTCTCAGCCCGTCACATTAAACTGACACCGATTGAGGCAGTAAAGGACGAGTTGCAAAATCGGGGTTTGAACCATGGACCTCCTGTGGGTTGCGGGATGAGATGCACAAAGACATAACTATTTCTATTATTAGAAAACCATTTCGACTACTGTCTGAGACTGATAAAAATTGAGTTGTACTTACCAGTCTTCAGGCTATGCAAGAATGGTAGGATAAAAGTTATATAGAGATATTTATCTTTCAGGTGTGATTTTCTTATAGTTATGATCAGAGTAATACAAATTTAGAAAAAAAAACGCTTTTCCCCCCAAAATATTTTAATCAAATTGGCTTCCAGATTAACTACGTACTACTACTAGTGTTGCACTAGTTCCGAAATTAAAGGATTTCATTTAGTTTTTGCTATCTTATGTCTACACTTATTCGAGTGTGTAGTTCAAATCAACATACACATTACATTGAAAACCTGTTTTCTTTATACTCTCTGGCACAAGTAATAGAGCGTTGTTCTCTCAATCATGAAGTCCCTGTTCGAAACTCACGATTGGACACAAATTTATGTCCGATTCCGACACCTAATAGTTGAAGCTGTATGGTAATAATGTGACCAGCTGAGACAGGAGTCATGCATGGGCCGTATTCATGTGAAGGCCTAGGCCTAAAAACCAGACGAAACTTACGTCTGAAGTTCAAATTTAGTCTCCGACCTATTCATGGGAATTTCCTAGTACTAAATTTTGACGCAAGTTTACACCTGCTCTGAGGCAGGACTAAGGGGTATAATTTGGTCGCAAGTGCATCTAAAGCCTATTAAAAATCAATTATAATGACTTCTGTGTTGTTTTAGTTTTTTTACCATTTTGCCACACCTAATAGGACAATCACGCATTTTAAAGATTTTTCATAATTTAGATCTACATTAAGAAAGTAGGTCAAATGAAATGTTCCATCCAGTAGTTCATAAGATTTTAGAAAATGATTATAGATTTGAGTTTTGGTACTTAATTTTTATAATTTTATTTGTAAGCTCTATAAAATTTCAAGATGGCGTCTACATTATTTTTCAAACTTTCCCTCCTTTTTTTTTGCAATATAGCTTATATCGTGCTGACAAAGAACTTTAATCTACAAACAAACAAACATGCCAAGGACAATGATAAGCAAGGGCAACGCACTATTGACAAATGGCTTCCGTCAATAAAGCAAAGACTGCAAAACAACACTTTTGGTCTCCTATCGCCTAAGCTGTTCTCAGCTTGACCTCGCTTTGGAGGCTTCCCTCGTATGTTTTCACTGCAACAGGGTAATAATAATTTGATGATGAAATATTGGGTTTTTTCAGTCGTGGTTATAAAAAATTGTTGTTTTTTTTTTTTAAAATTTTTTGATGAATCCTAGCTGTTGTTTTTTCTGTAGTGTATAAAAGGTGAGGCTGTGGTTGGGGTTGAGTTGTGGTTGTAGTTGGGTTGTGGTTGAGATGTTTTTGTTTGTTTCTTGTTCAGCGTCCAACGGCAGCACTGCGAATGCTATAATTATTGTGGATAGGCCCCAATACAAACGTCTAACATTTTCACGTGCCGCCAAATAGAAACTGTGCGGTGGTACCATGAGTCCTGTCACCGACAAAAGTTGAAGGGAACAAAATCAGACAAGTATTTTATTTTACCGACTATGGGTTTCGAACCATAGACTTATCGATTGAGAGATCAACGCTGTACCAGTTGCGCCAGTTCGCCTATTATCTTGTCTATACATTTTTTATCGGTCCAATAAAGTCAAGGTTCTTCTCCGGCTCTTGGTTGTTGTTGTTTTTTTGTATCGATAAAAGGTGGGGTTGGAGTTCGTTTGTCGTGGAGCGGGTGGAGGCGAGGTTGGAGTGGAAGTAAAGAAGCTCAGTCAGAAAATCGCGAGGCTTCGATTCTAGAAGGATCATGGTTCGAACCTCGAAAGTAATGCGCCGATAGAGGGTCCAATAGATCTTTTAAACCTCAGTTTTCTGAAAGTTGGTTTGTTGTGTTATATCCGGTATCCTTGTCTTTATTTTTGCGTCGCTTTGTCCGTTTTCTGCTATCTGGAGCTCTTAAGTCACAGCTTTCAGTGTCTGTGAGGGGATATATATTCCTGGACATCACACTTGGTCTTGGTTTTCTCTTCAATTAAGCTTTATCCAAATAAATCTTTTTTTTTTTTAATTAAAGAAATTTGAAGAGATAGTCTGTGAGGGGATATATATTTCTTGACATCACACTTGTCTTGGTTTTCTCTTCAATTCAGCTTTATCCAAATAAATCTATTTGTTTGAATTAAAGAAATTTGAAGATAGAGCACAGTCCATTCTTACGCCTAATTTAACTGGATGCATGTTTGAATTTAAATCTAACTGCACTTTTTTGCTCTCACTACAAGTTTTGATATTCCTAAAATCATTCCCGTCAATGTCTACGTTCTCCAGAAACGTAATTGTGTCACAACAAAAATATTAGCATATAAAAGATGTTTTAAGCAAAGAATCTAATAACTGTAGATCTCTGTCGGCAATTGTTTCTTGGAAATAACGGTACAAATGTAACATGTAGTCACGAAAAAAAGATCAGGATATTTTTAAATGTAAGTTTGTGGATGTGTGTGTGTGTGTGTGTGTGTGTGTGTGAGAGAGAGAGAGAGAGAGAGAGAGAGAGAGAGAGAGAGAGAGAGAGAGAGGGAAGTCATTCTCAGATAAATGGGTGTCTAGACAAAGATACACGTTTTTAACTGGAACCTAAGTCTTTCTTGATTTTACTCACGGCAAAAATAAAAAAAACACCCAATAATGCTCATAACTAAAGCTTTATAATAATTGGCCTCGAAGTATTAGTTTCACATTTTTTTTTCATGAAAATGGCTTTCTAGAGATTTTTTTTTGTTGGTCATAACTCGGACAATTTTATTTGTATTTCCCTATGGGATAATAATGAGGTTTACACTTTGGCAATACACATTTGACATAATAATTATCCAAAAATGAGTTTCAGCTTCTATTTTGTAGTTTCCAAATACACCTTTTAATTGAGTTACCAAAATAATAAAATTCCTCATTATCTGTTTAACTTATCGGATTTCATGTTTAAGATTTGTCATTGATCTTTCTCCCCTGTAATCTTCAAATGTTAAGGTTCGTATTGAAGTTATAATGAGTTCCTAGATTTATAAAATTCACCTCATTTAAAGTAAACCTTTCGTTGAGAAAAATGTACTAGTTTCTGGACAAGAATTTACCAAAGATGAAGATGAAAAAAAAGAGAAATAAACACAAACCTGGTAACTGAGAAACACGATACAAATATCACAGCTCAAGGCGATAATTAGTACATACATACAACTTTTCGTATTTATTGGCTTCGTTTAATTAATATGATGAAACCAACAAAGGCGAAATATCATAATCAGAAAGTAGTTAAGATGTGTGTATTTTTTTCATATTTTCGATATATTTACTGGCGAACATGACCTGTATCCGCTAGGATCCTTAGCAACTGAGAAGGTGTAATCTTGTTTCCACATAGGATACCTTTCACAAAAATAACAAAGCACACGACACTCGTAGACAATAAATTATCTTTCTTTCTCATTTTCTGTCTGTCGGCCAATCAGTCTGTCTCTACGTGCTTTTTCTGTCTCTTTCTGTGTCTTTTTTGTCTTTTCTGTCTCTTTCCGTGTCTTTTTGTTTCTTTTTATTTTTGTTTCTTTTTATTTTTATGTTCATTTGTTGTTAGTAATAAAAGTAATTTTTATTCATAGTTTCAAATTATGGGAATAAATCATGGGTATTTATCACAGCAGTTGTTTAACCTTTGGCTAATTGCAGAAAAGATTCGACTTCAGTAGGAGTTTTTCCATTAAACTTACTTTCAAAGAGGTATATTTAATTAAATTTTCGCCCTTTTAACCGTGAGTTGTAATAATATATCTATAGTCTTTGTCTGTCATAAAAGGAAATGTAATGGTTACTTCTAAACATTATTTTTTCACCTTTCCATAAATCATGTATCTCTTTCTAGAACTCTGTTGAACATGCGATAGTGTAACGTGGATTGTTGGGGTATAGTTGCACAGTCTCTGTTGTAGAGCCAGCTATCGGTTTTAAATTATATATTGTAACGGGGCTTCAGACAATGATCCAACACCCGTTTATATACATACAATGGTTGTATAAAGAAATAAAATTGATGTAGGGGGTCTCTTTGATATTATACTACAAATATCGCTATCAAACTTCAGATCTATTCAAAACTACATACTTCTATATTCAAAATCTATAATTAAAGCAAGTAGGGTAAAACTTTTAAGACGTTGCCAACTTTGTTGCCTCAAATTTATTTCTAGATGCCCGTGCTTTCGCAGACAAAAAATTAATTTCGAATGAAATGACGTTAGGCCTAGACTCTTACAACGACCTATTCAAGGCTGCGCTGCAATAAGGCTTATATATTTACGACGTAGGTTTAAGGGTTTCCAACACAACCCCAAGCAGATCACTCTAATTCCTTTCCGACTACTTTTTGAAGTTTATAACAGCTTATATTTTAAATATCGTCAGATAAGAAAATGGATTAACTTTCAGAAAATATTGTACTTTTATGTGGTTTTTCTAATAAAGAAATACATTATTAAACATGAAAAAAAATCTTGAAATTCATATTTTTCTCTTCTTGTGTTGTTTTGTTGTTTTTTGTGGGGTTTTCTTTTGGCTCAGATTTCTGGTCAGGTAGTCTATGGACTTTTGCAATAATTGGCCATATAACATATTTCGTACATACTTGTATTATTACGTTTTAGTAATTTGAAACGATTCCCTAGTTTATGATTTAGATGTATTGGTTCTCCTCTCCACAAATAATTATAACAATCATGCAATTTGTTTTTAATGTTATTTGATAACTAGGCCGTTGACACATTGATCAGGAGTTAATATCAGATGCGACATGCTTATAACACCTTGTTATTTTGTGTGTGTTTGTTATGCTAGCAACTTGGCGAGAAGTAAAAATACAGTAGAATAGACATAAGCTGGGGGGTTGGTTACAATAAGGCTCGAGTTTATCAGCAACATCCACCAAAATATCAGTCCAGTCTTCGTTAGATCTAGACTTGGACTGTCCCGATCGGCGCTTGAACTGTCTTGCCTCTTACTTTTCATCATCACTCATCTCCCTAACTTTAATATCTGATTCAAAATCAGCATCCGTATTTTGTTCCATGGTAAGCGATTAGAGGAATTCAAATTCAAACGCCATTATGAAGTGAAATCTGATCAAAATCTCTATAAATCATATTGGGACGCATACGGTTGCAATGATTTGGAAAGACTTAAGACTTGTTATAAATCTAGTTTGGGACGCATTAAAAAAATTAGTGATAATCTGTTTTGCCTGCATAACGATCGCGAGATATTCTCAGTATTTATGATTATTGATTTAGCGGGAACGCAGTTAAAGAGAAAAGGTAGTAGTGTTGATTAACATCACAAACATGAAGACAATTTTACTCATTATTTTCATGTATATTAGGTGTTACTCCAAGCATTGAAAACCAAGATTTTTTTTAAAGATAGCCCGGTTCTATATTATATAGCGCACCTAAACCTAAGTTAAAAGTTTAACTTTTAATTGCATCCTTTACATCACCGATTCAGTTAGATATAGCTAGCTTCAACAGACACCTTTAAAGCCAATCTGTATGCCACTGCCCACCTTGATCAGTACTTTCAGTTGAATTGAGTTGTTTTAACGTTCAACGTCAGTACTATATAGGCTATATTGTGGACAGGCGCCAAGACTGACGTCTCAAAATTTTATGTCCTGCGACACACGAGACAGGGCGTAGACACGATGCCTCCAGTGTCAGCCGGTCATATTATACTGACACCGACCCAACCAGTTACATGTAACGAAATCGGACGAATAAATCTGCCGAGCAGTGCACTGAACCTACAACTATTCTCCAAATAGAGGCGTGTTTCAATCTGCCCTTTCACAAACTAATAACCTGTTCTAATATGTGTCTAAAATAAATATCATGGTATGTCTGGTGTTTTGTAAACGGTTCCTTGCCATTTTTTTAATTAAGAAGGATAAGATAAGATAAGATATAGCAAATAAAGATGTGAGATTAAAATAATAAGAAATATAATAAGAAAAAGAAGAAGAAGAAGAAGAAGAAGAAGAAGAAGAAGAAGAAGAAGAAGAAGAAGAAGAAGAAGAAGAAGAAGAAGAAGAAGAAGAAGAAGAAGAAGAAGAAGAAGAAGAAGAAGAAGAAGAAGAAGAAGAAGAAGACTGGCAAGAAAGGACGGAAACACCAACACCATAAATGATCATCAAGTTTTTTTTCACTTTCGCATTGTTGAGGGATAAATTTAATTTCTCTTGCCTCTTCTCCCATCAGTATGCCCCGTCTTTGGCTCTATGAATGACCCATTTTTCGAGAAGCCAGTGGTCAACGGTCACTGTCAAGGTCGCGATCAAGGTCACGGACAGGGTCAAGGCTATCTTTCAGGTCACTACAACCAGTTCTAGAGGGCATGCCCAACGTGTCAAAGTCAGTCTCCCAAGCCAGGTCGGTGCGGGACTCCAGCGATTCTATTGATCTGTTGGACGTTAGCCTGCCAGAAATAACCGAGCTTAAAAATGTACGTTTGGCGTTTGATTCAATCCAAAGGTGAAAAGATGGGGGTGGGAGGGATAAGAATTTGTTTTGTTGGTTAATTTCGAACGTCAGCAGTATTAGGCTATATTATGGACGGGCACCAAGACTAAGTCTGACAATTTTAAGTGCTTCCACTGGACTCCTGTCTCAGTCAGTCACATTTAACTGACACCGAGCTTACCAATAAATGACGAAATCTAAAAAATAAATTTTCGACCGATCATGAGATTCGAATTGCGGACCTTCCGATCTGAAAAAACAATTATTCTCTAAGGTAAGGGTTAGTGTTTGTATTTACCAGGACGGGTCTAAAGACTAAAAATAAATTTAGAACTTCACATGCTGCCACTGAAAGGCGGTTCTTAGATATAATATCTATAGGATAAGATTTTCATTCGCACTCGCCGATTTCGCCTCGTCGCTGAGTGAGTGAACGCATTATGTCTAGACTGGTAAACTTTTCCCTGACCATCTTGTTATCCAGGAAGCCTCATAGAAAAAAAATCGGATTTGATCCTTTTAAATCAACGATAAAACTCCATGGGGTTCCTCGAGCAGAATTTCATTTTGTGCATTTTTTAAACAATGTCTACCAAAGATTATTCAAAAAAATAATTATCATCAAACCAAACAAATAAAACATAAAGAAATAAAGAACCGCATACGTAGTATGTAATATATTACTACTTAAGGGCGATATGTCGTTTCCTTTTGTACAAAAAAAGAAACCGTCTAAAAAAATTACATAAACACATTATATGTACGTACAGATCTCTAGAAATAATTATGCTTAAGGCCACACTGTTACGTGCAGCAGTGTTTACTTGTTACTTGTTAGGACTTATTTGGTAAGAGACAGATTAGAGCTATGAGAAAGATTAAAGTTGTGTTTATTGAATTGTCAGTAGGTTAACAAATCCATAATGTTAACCAAATCGGAAACAATTTTGAGTCAATCTGCTACGCCCTAAAGTTACCAATCTTTAACTAAGTCCTCAGAGGGGGCGCGGTGGCCCAGGGGTAGAACATCGGCTTCCGACGCAAAAGGTCCCGAGTTCGAATCCTGGCTGTTGCAATCCCCACTGGTTGGGTTGGTGTCAGTATAATGTGATCGGCTGAGACAGGAGTCATGGTATCCCCACCCTGTCTCGTGTGTGGCAGCACATAAAATTGTCAGACATCCGTCTTGGGGCCCGTCCACGATATAGCCTATAAGTAGCTGATGTTGGACGTTAAAACCCAACCAACCAACCAACCAACCAATTCCTCAGAGATACAGTACAGGTTTTAGGTACTTCGTCAACGTGGTGACGGTCTGTCGGCTATTCTGAGAGTGCCTATAATTTCATGGCGGAGGGGCCATAACTGAAACCCCTGACTCTCTTCTTGTTTTCTTTAATCATCTCCCTTGATATGAAGCTGTTTTTCTTTGAATTAAAAAAAGGTCATCAATTTTATAGACGCGGAAGAAAACACTATTCATTTGTAATCTTTTTTTGATCGTTTCCTTTTCGTTTTCATATCCTATTGATTGTATTAAAAAAATAGTTTGTATACGTGTCTATTCGATGGATTTGTAGTACATGTTAACATGACATGTAAAGAAATAATGTAAAGAGAGGTAACAGAATAAGGTCAACTATGAATATACCCTGCTCTTAACTCCCTTTGAAAAAACGATTTTTCTCTTGCAACTGTAGAGCTGTATTTCTGAAAGCATCCTGTAATTAAAAAGTTCCTGTATGCCACGTTATCTTTATGAAATTAGTAGTAGAAAACCACCGCGATGTAAGTTTTAGTGCCGAATTGAAAATACTGGACACTGTTAGTAGTCTAAAACACTATTTTAAAGTGCAATGGGTAACAAAATGGACTTTCCTTTTTGTGTTGGTACTCTCCAAAAGCTCTCACTGACTGCATGCAAGTTCTAATTTATCAGATCTTATAGAAATTTATGTTGAGTTATTAGGAAAAAATTAAACGACTCTTCAGATTTAATCTTACGTTTTAAAGAAGATGGACATAATTGCTCTAAGTTCCCCGAAAAAAACAATATTATGTTTACACAGTGTAGTGTAAAGTTAAACGTCTGGAAAACATTCTTTAGTCTTTTGACTTACTTGACTTATTGCCGTGTCGCGTCCCAGTTCTTCGTCTGTGTCGCTTCGGCAGCCTTCTCGATCTGTGATGTTAATTCCCTCCAACGTTTCCGATCCTGCGCTAGGTTTGTGATCTCGGCTAGGTCTTTGTTTGAATGCAGTTTGATTGGGTGTTGAATGAGAGCGAGATCTCTGTTAAACTATTGGCAAAGTTGTTTTTGGTCGTCCTCGCAGTTTCTTACTGTTAGCGATAAAGTATGCTCTTGTCGCTTTATTTGCGGGAATGTCTTTGTCTCTACGTAAAATAATTATGTCCAAAGAGACTCTAGCGAGTCGATAGGATTTGTAATGAAAGTGGCTTTTCTTGGCAGATTTTGTAAAGTGATTTGTTCGTTATTTTCTTGGGGTATCTAATGTTGAGGATCTTTTTCAGTTGTTTTCGGTGATATGCATTAAGTCTCCCTTCCTCTGTTAAGGTGAGTGCCCAAGTTCCTCACCTTCGTCGACAATTCTTTTTACTACTTCGAGGAGATGGCGTCTGTTGATTGCGTCAAAGGCCGCTGACATATCAATGCCAGAGATTGTGATAGTTGTATCTTCTTTTAATGTTTTTGCTGCTAGCCATCTATGAGTCCAGATAACATCTGCGGTGGTACGCTCGGGACGGAATCCACTTTGGTTTTTCGACAGGTACTCCTTTTTTTTACCGGGTTTTTGAATGGCTATTAGAACCCCTCCATTGACATCTAGATTCTCATGTTTTTCGAACGCTGTGTTGTATATAGCTGCTATAGTTTTGTCTAAAAGTGGCATGCCGTATTTTAATAGTTTTCCGTTTATATTGTCATCGCTTGGAGATTTGTTGTTGCTTAAGCTGTTAAAACTTTTTCTGATCTCTTCTGTTGTAATTTCTTTTACGAGTGGTTTCGCTGTTCCTTGGAATGGTGGTGTAATATCTTTCTCTTTGTCTACAAATTTGTCCTCAAAGTCTGTGGAGACTATACATACTATGTCTTCAGGTCTTGTTGCTAGTTTTCCTTCTGAATCTTCCACCTTGGGGTTTTCGTTTTCTCTTCTGGTTGCCTTAAACATAGCGTGGTCATTTTTTGAAGTGTTAATGCATTCAATCTTTCTATCTACCTCTTCGTTGTTAAGTTTAAACTGCCTTTCTCTGATGTCGTGTAGTGTTCTATTTCTCTCAGTTTTCAGAATAGACTTTTCGTCTGTGTTTCTTGTGTTTTGTATTCTTACTCTTAGGTCATTTTGTTTCTTAGATAATAAAGAAAGTTTATGATCGTAGTTCTTGACCTGTTTTTTTTTTTTACACAGACCGACACTCTCTTCCCCTGCCTGTCTTATTACTGTTTGCACGCCTTTCAGTTTGTCTGCTGCGCACTGTACTATGCTTGGTACGGTCTCGGTCAGGTTTAACAATAACAGTTTTGAATCCAGTTCATGTTTGTATTTTCTTAGTCCTTCGTGTGTGTTGGGGCACGGGAGGTTTAGCTTTGGCCTTGTTCTGTGCTGTCCTTTTTTCCACAATATGTGTTGTTCTATTAGTCCTTTACATTGTTTAATTTTTAAAAAATGGTTGTAAAAGATACCATTAAAATATAGCTTTAGAGCAAAACAGATAAAGCTGGGAGAAAAAGCTGACCACGTAATGCTCAACAGTAAGGTGAATACCTCCAGCCCAGCAAAATCTCACAAGTCAATACAAATATGCTAAGGGAGATAATCACTAATATTTAATGTGCAATCATAAACAAAATTTATCTTTCTTCGCCGCGTTTATAGCAAAGTAAACTACATTAAGCTTAAAATCAGATTATTTTTTATAAGTAACTTGTCAGAGATTATGAATTAATTTGAGATTTGAACTTCGGACCTCCTTTTTGCCAACCCAAGACGCTACTGTGTGTGCGCCTGTATGTGTGTGTGTGTGTGTGTGTGTGTGTGTGTGTGTGTGTGTTGGGAAGCATAATGGTTTTTGATCTCTTTAAAATAATTATAATTACGCTATTGTGTTTGAGCAAAACCAGTTTTGTTCGTATGTCTAATCCTACTATTTCTTATCTAAACTGATTTATGTCAGTATTTCTATGTTTGTACTTTGTACCGTAATAACAAAAGAGTAGATCATTTCCCTGCAAGTCAGAGCTAATCATACCTTCTAGAATTTTAAACTAAGAAATCGTATTTCGTAGGATCTCTGTTGGCCCTAACATTTTTGATCGGATATTAGCATGAGGAATGCTTATGATTTTAAAGAAGAAAAACACACATTTCACAGAAATGATTGTATTGTAAAAGAATTAAAAATAACTATAGCTCCGATCATTTTTTTACTCCCCTGGATACGATTAGGATTAATCTGGACTGGTTAAGTGAAAACTCTGATTACCCGACGTATCTTGCTAGACCATGGTTGTATGCGTTCTCGGCGCAAATTTGTTTTAAAAAGCTTTTCCTCATCTTTTATTGTAAGTCAGCATCAATCTGTTTTATAAAAACCTTTTTTTGTTTGTTCATTATTTTCTTTTCTGTTATGCTTTTTGCTTTAAAATTACCTTCGAAAGCAAACAAGTGAGATTTGTCACGTAAAACGCTGCCTATATAACTTTTCCTGTGCTTACATTGCAATTGATATGTGTTTTTTTTTGTGGTTTTTTTTACAATTTACCCTTTTATTTTGAAATGTAAAACTTAGTGATATTCTTCAAAAATGTCCTTCAGTATGTAACATAAACCTCTATTTATATTTTTCGCTTTATAATAAATCATAAAATTGTGTAATTTCTAACACAATAATTATGCCTTTTTCTTTTTCAATCTGAAACCACTGGATTGAACAAGAACCGCTGTACTAGATTACCGGAGGTTGTTTGGAAAAACAGTCACCGGTGCTATTTTACCCAAACAAACATAACTCTCGGCAGAATTGTAACAATAATTATCTCCCTCACATTTCGCAAGCTCGGCTAAATTCAAGACTCTCTAATTGTGCCCTCAAGCAAAGCTAGTCCCGATAGCTTCGTAAAAGAAACTCTCGCCGAGACAACGTTGACATTTTCGTACAAACCTTTTAGAGACGATGGGATAAGAAGCCTGAAGAAATACTTGGGTGGGAAGTAGAGGAGAAAAAAGGAGTAAGAGACGTACAGGCAGAGAATTGAGGTAAAAAAAGAGAGACTGACATGATGGAGGAGAATTAGAGAGAGAGAGAGACAGAGACAGAGAGAGAGAGAGAGAGTATAAGAGAGAACATTATTTTTTTTTTTTGTTTAGCTAAAGATCGTAAGGGCATATTATGTTCAACCAATGTAATGCACCAACTTCTACTCCCCCTGACAGAGTTGTGTTGGATATATATATATATTTTTAAACATGCCTCTTTTATAGCTCCATTTTTATTTGAGATTTAATTATTTTTGCGAAAATAGCATTATCTCATTATAAACAAAGCTAAACAAAATTGAGTAAAACATACTTTCCAAATTGTAGAACATTAAAAACTCTCTAACAGCCAAAAGGCTTATTTGAAAGGCTAGTACCTTTTTTATTTGATGCTAAAATCCCGGAGAATAATATAAAAAAAGACAGTCCAAATTGAAGCACGGCAAATTTAGAAATGAATCTCATATACCTTATATTCATGATGACTTAAGGGAAATAACACTAAAAAAAAAAATACCGAGAGTAACATAACACCTGCAGCTTTAGACAAATTACATCAAAAAGTGTTTTTTTTTCTTTTTACAAATTCGTTTAATATCATCAACGTAGGCGAGCTTAGTTTATTCCTTTTTTACATATTTATTTTTATTTACCTAGCGAGATACTTATAATTTTTTAAGGTAATGATTTTTTATGTTACCTTTTCTTTTTTTCAAGGCTCTGTAACTATATTATTCTAACACGCATTCTAACTTCTTTTCTAATGCTGTTAACACATGGGAGGGTTAGGAGCAACCCAATATACACGAAAGTATTAAAAAATTACATTTTCACACAAAAAACAAAGTATCGAACGTGGTATTGGATTAATATCCGCCCAGGACTGTCAATTTATCGTGAAAAAAAACTTCTTGGAAAAAAAATGAAGGCCGGAAACTTGAAATGAATGAGCGAGAAACTTAAAAACCCCACACCTACGCGTAGGTTTGACAAGGGTGTTCCTGATACTTTTTTTTTCCTTTTGCTTCTTTCAAAGTGGTTTGATGGTTCTCTTTATTTATGTCATTTTAAGAATGATAGAATTGTTGTCAGTAAATTGGACAGATTTCACACTGTAATCCACACACCCTGCCCAGATATTATATATAATATAATTTTTTCAACAATGTAGCTATGTATCATATATCTCACTATTTACCCATTTATCAATATCAAAGAACAATATATTATTTTGACTATGTGTCTTTTTCTTTTCTTCGTTAAATTATTTCCTCCTTTTTCTCTTCACATAAGAAATACCTAATAGCTCGTTCTCTATAACACTCTCTAACTGAGCCTCTTTCAAATATCACTCTGCTCCATTCTCTCTCTCTCTCTCTCTCTCTCTCTCTCTCTCTCTGTCTTTTATTTATTTCTCTTTGTATATATCTATCTATCACTCTCTCCTTTTCTCTGTTCGTCTTTTCCCTCTCTTTCTCTTTAACTCTCGTTATCACTCTCTCTCTCTCTCTCTCTCTCTCTCTCTCTCTCTCTCTGTCTCTTCAACATTTCTCTCTAATTTCTTTAATTTCTTTCATCTTCCTTGCTTTACATTTTATGATGGATTAGACTCTCTCCCCTAACACAAATTACCTCCTGTTCCTCTTTTCTTTTCCTTTATCCAATCACTTTCCTATAATCTTATTCTTTGCTACCACACACTCATATGTTTTGTCTTTCCCAATATGCTTGTGCCAAAATGTCCTGCTCTGGCTACTAGCTACTTCTGCACAACTGTTCTTTGTGTATATCGTCAGCCCTAGCCCTTTCTCTATGATGGATTGTGAGTTCCGCATAGTTGCTTTTTTATCTCTTAAGTTTCATTTATTCCAACCTAAACCTTACTCTAACAATTCATTCTAAAGGGGGACTTAATTTACCTGATGAAGGCTCTCTTCCTAGCCATGGGAACTGTGTATGGCAGGCAAAGTTCGGAATGGGGTACCTGTTCACAGCCCTTTTCTGTAAAGATATTCAAAGTAAAAGACATAGATTTATATGATCATCTCTTGGATGGTTGCACAAACTGCTAAATTATAACATTGTCGAAATCAACCTACCAATAATTACACAATCAGATGATCACATTAAAAAAAACGTTCAAACAGCAATACAAACTTTTCTATAGGGCAATGACACATCATATTTTACATTTTAAAACTCACGATGACATGGCCATTCTTACTAATAGGCAGTCAAAACAAAAAAAAAAAAATAAAAAGAGCGGAGGTTCTAGTTGACATTGAAAATGGAATCTGCCGAATGTTCTCCTTTGCTCATTTTATTTTGAATGCAGACAACAGGTAATACACTGATACCGATTATTTTCTTATTGTTGCTCAAATGGGTCGCAAGACCCAACAAATTTCAAAAGGTATCTTGTACCTGAATCCCTCACCTGGTGTTTGTGATATTTCTGCAGATGCTGCGACCACAGAGCCTGCAGCTCTGGACTGGACGGGAGGGTCTCATTGTAAAATTTGATATAGCGCTCGTACCATCCAGATGCCTTACCTGAAAGAGGAAAGGCTTAGATGAGATTAATGTTTGTAACTAAACCTTATTAGTAGGTTACAAGCACTAAAACGGTGACGAAATATAAATGCAGATATGGCTTCTAATTTTAACGCTCGAACTACTGCGGTTTATAAGAACCATGATGTTGTTAAATAAGTGCTCTTTATCATGGAAGATATTTTTTCTTTATGGCCCATATAGTATGTTCTTTACGGTAATTGATTAAAATTTTTTGTGTAAAATATTGATTTCACTATAACTGCAATACAATTACTGTGGCCACAACGCTTAATAAAAAGTATAGTTGATCCCACGCCTTTTGACAGAGTGTTGGAGAACCAAGAGTCAGTGCCATAATTTTGACAGAATTGGGGTTACATTAGAGCCATTTCAAGTTCTTTCACTTGCTTTCAATTTGCTAATTTGTCACATGCGATGATTGGTATCCTTACCAGATCCAAGCAATGGGCGACATAAAATTAGCATAAAACCATATGAACATTAAAACTGAAACCACAATATAGCCAGTTAAAGAAATAAAAACTATGAAACAGTAAACAAACCTTATCTTCAGCATATACAGTCAGTCATGTTTAATGCTTTGCCCGCATTTTTTTTAGCCCACATGGAAACAATCGCTTAGAATATTATAATTTATAAATATTCATAGTTTGAGGCTTGATAAAGTAAATCCACCAATTTAAATTTTTTTAAAGATTTATTGGCGGAATTAAGGCTCCTGAACTTTGCATAGAGTGTTGTAAATACTGATTGCAGGCATTCGTAGCCCTTTCAATTTTCGAATCTTTTTAAGAAAGTTTATAAAATAGTGAGCCTTAAAAAGTATTTGGAGTACATTCAATTTTTATAGACTTAACCATGAAGTCTACAGTTTTTTTTCTCCTTCATGACAAGTATTTAACCAATAAATGTTAGTTGCCAAAAATTAATTAGACCTACAGTTTTTTTTTCATATTATGTAAACCATACCGTCAGCAAGCAAAGAAAGTGCGCTGACTAGAGCTATGAGAACCACTGCCTTCACGTAGTGTTCACAGAACATGATGCCTGGTCCAAAGGCCTGATGTAACACAACTGGAAATACACAGGAAGGACACAACGGTAGACACCACACTCATCTCAATACGTAACACATAGATAGTCGTGGCTGTCTTAAAAATTACTGTAGAATTTCTAGTAATCCATCTCATCGGCACTTTTGCTCTCCATCTTGCATTAGTGACTCTAAAACCTCTGGTGAAACAAAATTGAGAGTCCTTTGCAAGGGACAACACAGCGAAATTCGCCATAATGATCGGGTACGGCTCCTTTCTCAACTCCCTACTGCTATTAGAGTTGTCAAACGTCAATTTGCTTTATTTCTGATATACTCTGACAGGAAGAAGTGTATGTTCGAATCCCAAAACACTGGGAAATGTTAGAGTTTTTGTTGTTGTTGTTGTTTTGTTCTTTTGTTTTGTTTTGTTTTTTTGCATTACAAGCTAAGCTTTGGTATATGTTGTTGTTATTATTAATAATCTTTTGAGTGTGGACTTTAATTTTCAAACATTTTTCTTTTCAAAGGTTGACGTCAGGTGGAAGCTATGCGAATATGTTTCCTTATTAAGTATTTTAACGGAAACTTTTACAAGTAAATGAAAGCAAAACTATTACTACTCCATGTCAGAAAAAAGAAAGCAATATTATTTGGTCGTACCACACACGAACACTTACAAAAAAATCTGTGCATTGTCCAATTTGTTTGAAGATGCAACATGTACATAATAGAATCAATAATTTGTTTTTAATAATATTGGTCAAGTCGTATCTCTAACGTCACTGATCTTGTTCTTGTACATCCACTCTCAGTTCCCTTTTTTTTCGCCCTACTTTTCCCTCTTCTATCTATCTATCTATCTATCTATCTATCTATCTATCTATCTATCTATCTATCTATCTATCTATCTATCTATCTATCTATCTATCTATCTATATATGGCCTTCCATTTTGTCCATAGCGTGCTTTTATTGTTTACCCACTTAAATTTGTTCGTCCGTCATATTAACAACACGAGTGCATTACTGGAGGTTCAACATAATACAATTGATGTCATAATAATTATGTATACCCTCCTTTTACCTTTCTCTTTTTTGCAACGTGCGTCCCTCCTTTTCAGGTGCTTTTTGTGCCTTTTATTTCTCTTTCTGAATCTCTCCATTTTCATTTGGGCGAGTCCCTATTTCCATAAGTGTCTTTACTTTCACCTACCATTGTTGTAGCAAGCCAGTTATTTCTTTACTATTCTAACTCGTTATGTTTGAATCGTGTCGAAGAGCCCAGCCGATTAGACCAGCACCATGTATAGACCATTTAAGTCCCAGATTCCATCATGTTCACCAGTCAGAGACCTGCCTTTCCCGAACACCTGCTATTTTCAGACCTAGATCTACTAGTACATGAATGTACAGAATGCTTGGCATAATACGAGCCATATTTTGGCTTCGAAAAATTAGCAAATTCTCTAATACTGCAAACGCTATTCAGAAAAACCATTGCCTCCAAAGCCCTAAGAACATCGCAGGGCAAAATAAGACAAAGAGCAAAGTACTCAAATATGTACCGGGGTACATAAAAGAGTGAGCCTCTCTCCCTTCTATTTTAATCTCTCTCTCTCTCTCTCTCTCTCTCTCTCTCTCTCTCTCTCTCTCTCTCTCTCTCTCTCTCTCTGATAGGCACAAGGACATGATAAAAAAACAGGCTTTGTCAGAATATTTCACGGAAAAGAGCTGAGGTGAACAGGGAGAGCATTGAGAATTACTTTGAAGAGCTGGGGCGTAGCCTCGAAGAAGTACCCCCAGAGAATATAATAAACTACGATGAGACCAATCTAACAGACGACCCTGGTCGGAAACGTCTCATATTCAAGAGGGGGGTCAGATACCCAGAGAGAATTATGAATTCGACGAAGACGTCTACCAGCTTGATGTTGGCAGGTTCTGCAGCAGGTAAAGTCCTTCCAGTTTACGTTGTCTACAAGGCAGAACATCTGTGGAGTACATGGGTTGAAGGTGGACCTCCCAAAGCAAGATTCAACCGATCAAAATCTGGGTGGTTTGATCACATTTGTTTCGTCGACTGGTTCCAGAGCGTGGCCCTACCTTACTGCAAGAACCTGGATGGCAAGAAAGTCTTGATAGGGGATAACTTATCGTCTCATTTCAGCAACGAAATTTTGTTTGAGTGTGAGAGAAACAACATCTCATTTATTTGCCTGCCCCCCAACTCAACACATCTCCTGCAGCCTCTGGATGTCGCCTTCTTTGGCCCCATGAAGTGTAAATGGAGGAGCATACTTACTGAGTACAAAGTGTCTAAGAAGAAAAACGCTGGGACAATCCCTAAAGATGTTTTCCCTAAGCTCTTGAAAAAACTTATGTTTGAGCTACCAAATCAAGAAGAGAATCTGAGAGCAGGTTTCAGAAAATGCGGCATACATCCTCTGGACAAAATACCAGTCCTAAACCGCTTGCCAAGAGCATCAACTGAGGCAGCCAACTCCTCTGTGTCAGAGGTCTTTACAGAGCACCTCAGACAGCTGAGAAATGGAGACAAGGATGGGCCAGCAAGGAAGGTGAGGAGAAAAAAGCTCAATGTTGTGCCTGGAAGGAGCATTGTTGTGGCTCATGAGACGTCTCCACAAGCTGGTGAAGAGAACATTGAACCGGGACCTGAAGAAGAAAGTGAAGTGAGGGATGAGGAAGATCAAGAGGAAGCACAAGCTAAGGCCACAGAAGTGGTAAACCGAGACGACAAGGATTCACTTTCTGGTCATGAATCATCTGATTCTGACCCTGAGCCGGATGAAGAGCTGGATCTGTCGAGTGAGCATGAGTGGACACCCGCCGTGGAGAAGAGGAAAAGAAATTTATTTGACACTTTTCAGTAAAGCAAAAACCCCTTTTCTATTCCTCAGGTTTTGCCAGTGCCAGGAAGGCGTGTTTGTTCTTTTCAATAAAGTTTGAACTTTCTAATTTGGATTGAGTTGAAATGTGAGAGAGATGAGGAACAAATGTCTGACCTTTCTTCGTAATTAACGTTCTTGCGTGTTCTTAGGGGTAAAACTAAAAGGAAAATGTTGGGTTACAAGCTTCTAGTGAATCTAAGTTGAAATCAGTACACTATATTTATATTATCACCCAATCAATATCTTAATGAGCTGATTAGAAAAGTCACACTCCAAGTGATTTTTTACAGAATTTATTGAGTTGACGAGATGACGAGATCATACGTTTTTGTATCGTATCTTATACTACATAAACATAATGTCGACGGTATCTAAAACCTGCATCATGTGCTTTTTTAACAGTTTTTTTTAAATGTACAGTTGACATATTTCAACACACACTCTCTATTTCTACCATCATGTAGTTACAAACTCTGATTGCAGTGTTTATGTTTACTCGCAAACCCAAATCCAAAAAGCATGGCTCATTTATTTATGTAGCTGGTTGCTTCATGCCCAGCCTAGTAAAAAAAATAATGGGTAAATGATTGACAACCCCATAAAAAAGTAATTTTGTCAAAAGAAGCTATTAATAGAAAAAAGCGTTGTTTTTCATTTTAGTAATACGGCTTAAAATGATTATGGTAATTATAGTCAGCCACAAAAATGCTATATTATAATATAATAGAGTAGTATTCGATATTTGTACATTAAAAGAACGATAAAGTTATTTAAAGGTTATATCGGCAAAGAGGAAAGAGTGGAGGAACGATTGAGATGTAAAGAGGAACAGAGAGAGAGAAGAATACAAAACATGTATTAATAATACAATGTAGTAGGTTTTGTGCGTGGTTTTTTCATGAGATTGTATTAATTTGACATTCAACAAGAGAAATAGACAGATGGGTAGAAAAAGAGATGAAGCAGAGAAAAGAAAGATTACAGGAAAAAAAGAAGTGAAAAGAGAATAAAGAAGATAAATAGATAAATAGGAAGAGCGAGAGCAAGAGGGAAAACGATTGGGAATTTAGGAATTGGGGGGGGGGGGGGGGGGGGGAAGAGAAAGGAAAATTGAGAAAAAGAATAAAAGAGAAGGAGACAGAGGGATTGTAAGACGAGCGAACATAGAAAGAGAAGAATGTAGAAAGAAACAAAGACATTTTTTTTATAAAATAAAACCTAAATACAGAAGGCCGGGCAGGCAAACAGAAATAATGAGGCGGTTATGGAACGATCAGGTTTGGTTGACTGAAACAGCACAACCAGGCACCACGCTTGACATGAGAAGGGACATAATATTAAAGTATTATATCATAGAATCTAAGATACTTAATATCCACTTAATTTCTACGTTTCGAAATCGCATATTTTTAAATTTTTAACTCAATAGATCTGCGTTATAAGTAGTTAAAGAGAGAGAGAGAGAGAGAGAGAGAGAGAGAGAGAGAGAATGAGAGAGAAATTTCCATGAGCCTCTCTTTAAAATCTAAATTATGTTGTCTTTGTTCTTTAAACGTATTCCTTGACAGTTAAAATGAAGCAAGGCGGTTTGCCCATGAAAGAGCAACACTATTATCGTTTGATACAAAATAATATTATATTTGCTTATCTTAGTGGAGCGGTTCTCACACAGAAAGGAAACATTATACAACATGACTAGTTTATCTTTAAAGCGTCCTTATATTACAATAAACAGCTTGGCATGCTTGAATTGCATTGAGCCTTTATTCCGTCAATATGTAAATGAATATTATACAGCTTTTAGACCTTTTTCGCTTCGGTCAAAATACTCGTAGGCAAACTCTAACAGTTTGGAAACCACTGGATTTATTTCAGAACTTGTAAATTGCCGGAAACAATTACGGATTAAAAGTACCTCCTCTCAGGGCAGTAAATTGTGATAAAGGTCATGACCAACATGCAGATGTCATGAAGAGGAAAGAAGAGTCGGTTGGGTATGGCTATTTATCTTGCTAGGGATGCTTCGTTTTCAGGGTAATATATATAAAACGGTTTGGTTGCATCTAATATAACTAGTTAGTTCATGAAAGAAGGCCTGTGGTGAACACTCAGTAACAGATCTTCACTAAAAAATTGTGAGTTATATCCTCTATTTAACTTTGATTTAGCTTTAGTGAAATACGTTTAAAATTTTTTCTTGCATAGAATAAAGAGCTACCCTATGCTAATGAAGACCTTATAATAATGGATTTATTAAGGAGTATAAAAACATTTTCCGAATAAAACTAATTGCTAATCAGCAATAAGATATTACACATTTTTAAACATTATTTTAAGAAAAGTTATTATTATTATTATTTTTTATTATTACTATTATTATTATTATTATTATTATTCACCAATGAGAAGATGCTGGCGTGGACTTAACATTTTTCTCAGACCCTTGGGTCAACTCAGTGTGACGGGGGTAGCTAAGGCTCTATATGTCACATTAAAAATAAAGCGGTGGTTGGGGAAGAGTTTGGTTGTGCAGACACAGGATTTCAACCTATGACCAGTCATTAGTAAGTTCAAAGAGCTGCTGCTATTTGGGTTGCTCAATAGAAAAAAAAAAGGATTTTTTTTTTTAAAGAAAAATATTTTTCATGTTTTAATGATTATAAAGCTTTGATAAAGTTTAGTGTTCTCTTCCATATCTTAATTAGAAAACTATTCAACTCAGAGTAAAAGAGAGAGAGAGGATGGTAGATTAAAGTACTCCATTTTCATAAGTGAAAAATCTTTAATCTTACAATACCTGTTCTCATGTATAATAGCTGCATTATTAGTAAGATCGGCATCATCATCTTTATCATGATCATCATCATCATCATCATCATCATCATCATCATCATCATCATCATCATCATCATCATCATCATCATCATCATCATCATCATCATCATCATCATCATCATCATCGTCATCACCAAACCATCATCATCATCCTTATTTTCATCATCATTATTTTCATCATAATCATCATCATCACCGTTATCATCTTTATTATCATTATCACCCTCATCATGAACAATGTCTTACTGTACTAAATTATACTAATTATTCTGCCGGAATAGTAATGTAGCTATGTTTGCAATATCTTCATTGATTGTCAAGATATATTTGATATTTCAAATGTCTTTATTTAATCATATAAGATTTAAAACCATGGAAAACATAAATATCTTTTTGTTTCTTTCTTTTAATGCACGTGCAAGTTGACCGTCAATGTGTTTCTTAAATGTTGGTCTATTGGAGAAAAGATTTATGAATTCTTCTCTCATAAAGATGATCTACATTTCAGAATTCCTTCCCTAGCGATCCAAGATGGAGCTAAAAAGCTGGTTGCTGGGCTGTTTCCTGATGTGCGCAGTTCTTTGCGTGTCGGGAGCCTACAGCGTGCCGCCCAGGACTGAGAGAGATTGCTCCATCACTTGCGACCTTACGGTAAGAACCGAGCCTTCCAAAACTATCAGGGAGGGTCACCAAATTAAACGCAAATATTTTACATTCAGAAACACAGTGAGCTACGTCATTAAAATAAAGTGGCACTGTTGGGACAGGATGCACTTTTAGGCTAGTGGGCGTGATGGTTTAACAATAAATACTTTTTGAGCTGCATTCTGTCCAAACAATTATACTTATTAAAAAGACATAGATCAATATGAACTTGTTATAAAAAAATTACTATGTTCCATTCAGTCCATTCAGTGACGTTGAGTGTGATTTAGGGACGCCTAGGTAAAAATCCATTAGTTTCAGATCAAGATCAGTTCGAGAGTTTTGGACGTAGTAAGCGAAGCGATCTTTTAGCGTAACGTCTTCTAGAGTCCCAAAGATATTATATACGGCGACGAGTCCCAATGCCTATAATGGATGAAATGTTACCTGCTGCCAACCACGAGCAGAGCGGGGGTACCAGAAATGTTGATTAACAACGTTTCACTGCTTTTAGAATTTAGTATAAAGACATCTTATTTGAACTCAACAGAAACTATATTAGCATCTTCTCTCCTTATGAATGTGGCTTTGTTAAAATTTACTTTAACAAATTCTGAAATAACTAAAAGGTAAGTACGACTTTGTTTTCGACGTGTAGTTGTAATAATACAACAAACAATCTCAACTCTTTGTAATTCACTTTTCAACATCTGTGCAACACTCAGGTATAGTACTCGCAGAGTTCAAAAGTTAAATTCTTACAATACCAAGTAGTACTTTCCGTAGTTTTTTCCGATGGAACTTACTGAAAGTCCACTATCCTACTAACATTTTCAATACATTTTCAATGAAAGACTTTTCTAAAACTGTAAAGAGAGGCCCTTCTCCACGAATATTGTTGAAAGACGCTAGCGCGTTTTGATCACGTTCTGTGCAGAAATCAAAAGATAGCCAACAAGGACATGCAATTCTATTTCCATTGATCCGCAAGAGGATTCAGACCTTTAGCACTAAAAATTGCTTTGTTACGAATTCTAAACAATTATATCAGTCTATTATATCGTTTCTAAAATTCAATATAATACAATCTTAATAATTGATAAAGTAAAATGCAGTTTCAATAAAGCGTCTTTAATTGATGTTTTATCCCTACACACTGGATTTCTCAGATTGAGGAATGCAACCTGACCAAACGCTGTAGGGGCAACCAAAGGTGCGAGAACCAGTGTTATGAAGAGGGCGTCCAATGCTACAGGCAGTGTGTCCATTGGCTGCTGAGAAGAGGCAATCTACCATAGGGAATCGATCCTTGTCAATATGGATATTGTGACCAACAATAGAATGTATCGTCTTATCATTAAGGCTAACTTTGTAGACAATTTTGAACTGTGAGTATAATAAATAACAAGTTAAACAGTGAAACCTGTCTTGTAATTTTATCATTAGCTTTTTATTTCAATATCACACGATGGGAATGGGATGGGAATCT
This sequence comes from Elysia chlorotica, assembly GCA_003991915.1. Taxonomy (NCBI): domain Eukaryota; kingdom Metazoa; phylum Mollusca; class Gastropoda; family Plakobranchidae; genus Elysia; species Elysia chlorotica. The sequence goes on along the minus strand of RQTK01000214.1, from coordinate 306,778 downwards.
GTGTTAAAAAGAATTTCTATAATATTTAGGTTGTTTGAAGAGCATGTCAGTTTAAAATAAATAATCCTTGTTTTGGATAACTAAAAAAACATTCATCTGAGACCATTGTTTGTTTTGTTATGAAACAATGTATGTAATGTAATTGTTAAATTAAAAAAAAAATGATGACAAAAACATTTTTACTTCATATGAGGGGCACGATTACGACATATTGTGAACATGAAAATGAGGAAACATATAATAAAGAGCGGTGATGATGGTGATAACGATGATGATGATGAAGATGATGATGATGATGATGATGATAATGATGATGATGATGATGATGATGATGATGATGATGATGATGATGATGATGATATGATGATGATGATGATTATGATGATGATGATGATGATGATGATACAGAAGATGATGATGATGATGATGATGATGATGATGATGATGATGATGATGATGATGATGATGATGATGATGCAAAAGATGACAACAAGGGGGTGAAAATATGTGATTCTGGTGGTGCAAAAATGGTGGAGATGTACGAGCGCAAGGTCCAAGTGGGAGCTGTTGAGGTTAATGATGAGAACGATAATGCAGGTAGTAGGAAATAAAAAACAGTTTCCTATTTCAAATTCAATGAAGAGAAGAAAATCTTTAACAATCAAGTTATGCGTAAAGGAATTTTCCCTCCAGTAACTACGTCTCACAATTGCTTAGAGGGATCGGACTTTAATTTTCCTTAAACTCGGAAAGATCTGATTATTTTAGGTCATATACTTCGTCTTTGAAGTTCAGTGTTTCCTGTTACGCTCTGGTACCATCATAATAAAAATTAATATAAAACTATTCTCGCCTATACAGACTGGTCCCAATTTTCTGGTCTTTATTATTTTCCTCTGTAGTTGAAACAACAGCTTAAACAGTTATGTGACTTAGGAAATGACGTCAAAGTTACACGTTTCTAACTGAAAATGTCAAGTGTCACGTTTTTGGAGGGTTTCCGTTAGTCAACACATAAACATCGTCCTAAAATTTTATTTGTATTTCGCCCTAGATCTAGTAAAAATCTCATTTACGACTTGCTACTCTTTTGCTCAACTAGATTGTTGCGTTGCATTGCCCATTTGAAGAATATAGATTAAATGCCCAGACACAATAATCCCATAACGTTCACGTCTCTTTAGAAGAGAAGGTAAAAAT
>RQTK01000214.1:211209-302412 GCA_003991915.1 Elysia chlorotica | reverse complement strand
AGTGATGATGATGATGATGATGATGATGATGATGATGATGATGATGATGATCATCATCATCATCATCATCATCATCATCATCATCATCACGACGTAGAATAGAACCACGGTCCTCGAGCCAATTAGCCAAAAGCCTAAAAATACTGCCGGCTGATATACCGGCGCTATAATGAAAGCATAGTGATATTAATTTGGTTGGTTTCTACCTCTTATTCTACCTCTTGTTGCGATTCGGATACCGGACCTCCTGCACATAGATTCAGAGATTAAGCGGACTGAGATATTAGTGCTTTCAAAAGAAAGCATTATAGCGTATCTCTCTCTTAGTTGAGTGTCTCCTAGATCTCATGAAAATAAGTAACCAATGAATTGAACCCCACAGCGGGATAGCCAGTACTGACTCAGAGACATTGAACTGACACCAGGGGAGAAAGTGGCGACATTCCGATTCGAAGTAGGGTGCTCTCCACTTGGCCCCTATTTTTCTCCCCCTCCCTCTCTCTCTCTCTCTCTCTCTCTCTCTCTCTCTCTCTCTCTCTCTCTCTCTCTCTCTCTCTCTCTCTCTCTCTCTCTCTCTCTCTCTCTCTTCCCTCTTCTCCCTAAACCTCCCCCCCCCCTAAAAAAAAACAAAAAAAAACATGAAACACGTCTCGAAAAACAAACACGTGAAGCATCTAACTACTACACTGTAAGATCCATAGACTAACGCAAAAGAGATTGTAAATGCAGCAATTCTTACACTACAGACTAAGGCTAGTACTCTAAGTACGAGTTGAAAGTTTACAACATCATTGTACTTTCTACAAAATTTAATGTTTTAAGCCTCCTATCCGCAGCTCTAGAGTCTTATTTCTGCTTCTAGACATTAAACCAAAAACGATACGAGTAAAATAAAATGATTACAAATACGTCCATCTACAGAATCTAGTCTAGGTGTCGTAGGTACAACGTCGCGGTAGCTTAAGAGTCGTCGCAAGCCATCTTTATCGCCTATTATTACGATGATTTGTAAGCTACCGTGACGTTGGACATAAGACTATGAGGTAGAAAAACAGCACACAATATTATGCGTGCACAAAATAAAATCAATGAGAATGCAGGCAGAAATAGAATCATCATTCTAAAAGAGATTTTTCTTTCACCGCGATCTTCTGTTCAAAATCATTATTACAAAACAAATATTTTTTTTAATAATAATGATAATAATAATAATAATAATAATAATAATAATAATAATAATAATAATAATAATAATAATAATAATAATAATAACAATAATAATATGTTTTTGTCACGTTCTCATTGTATGAGAAAGAAAAGATACGTTGCTTTGTAAATACAACACCATGGTAAGCTTACAGCTCATCTTAAGATATAAAATGTTCATTCTTCAGACGAGTTGTAAGCTGCTGTGATAATGTACTATTTAGCATTGTTTTCATAATGTGTGTCTTTAACACCTCACAATGTGTCCTTTAACACAGTTACATTGTTTTATATTCAAGACAATCGCATGGAAAATCCTTTAACACCGTCACAATGTGTTCTTTAACTTATACACAGTGTATTTTTAACAAACACATCATTTAGTACAATAAAATCCTGTTATCCAACTTAGTAACATTGCGTGTCGGTTTCAAATCTCACAACAATGGCCAGTAAATGCATCTTATCTTAGCTTTTTTACTTTAACTCAGTTACATCGTGTATCCTTTAACCAGGACCCCTTTTTGTGTGCGATATCCATTGCTCAAGATCAAAATTACGTACCATTGATGCAATGCACTTATTGTTTATTAAACGTAAATTGAATGCACATGTTCATCAGGAACAAAACCATAAAGATAGTATTATCTGAAAGGAAGGGAATACTGGCTTGAAAAGATATTCAGTGTAATAATAGTATAAATCTGTGTTATTAAAACCACCCTTAGTAGGGGACCATGTGTACAACACCGTTGTACTTACTACCCGTGGATGTGTTTTATAGTTTCGATTTAATTATAGCTAAAGAATCCTTCCTTTTGAGTAGGACATCGTGACTTCAGCACCCTTGGCAACAAGTGATGGGGAGAGGAAGAGCGATAAGCTCCTGGAGAAAAAGACAGTGGGACCAGCCTCAGAGCAGTTCGCTCCATTTGAGCACCGGCGATTTAAAAGACAAGCAGGGTAAATAAAAGATAATGGGAGACAGAGAAAGTGAGAGGGAAAAGAAAGAGAGAGAGAGAGAGAGAGAGAGAGAGAGAGAGAGAGAGAGAGAGTCACACACAGACAAAAACTTACGCTAAAAGAAAAAAAAGAAAAAAAAACCCAGATAGAAACAGAATGACATATATGGCAAAAGAAAGATAAAGAAATAGATGTTTTACAATTAAATATACTTAAAATTAATCATTTTGAAGTCAAATCTTGTTTTAAAGCAACATTTTTTAAACAAAATTTAATTCTTCTAAGTTAAAGTAATTTTTAACTGGATAAACTCAATTCTTGCTAAGAGCAAAATGTTCCTCATCTCAGATGGTGACTTTAGGCCTATATAGGATTCTATTGTTTATGCTGAGGTGATTTTTTTTTTTTGGTCCTTTGGCTCACTCCATTCTTTTTTTATATATTTACAATTATTTAGGCTTTATCATTCGTTATACAGAGCTACATTTACAATGTCATTTGTCTTAATGGCCAGCTTTGTGAACAGAAGTCCCGGAGATTTCTTCAGCCTGATGAACAGCCCACGCTTTAGCATGCCCTCAGGGAACCTCCTCAACCAGCTGAGTAGACCGCCCACCAACCGTCTGGAGCCTCCCAGCCCGGCCTCGAACTTCCCGCGCCCAGACAGATCTTTCCCCCCACCTTCCGATCTGGGACCAAGTATGTGTATCCTATAACAACTGGAATTTCATGGAATAAGAAAGCTTCCCTTGATACTGTAAAGGATAAATGTTTCAATATTGGTGGATACATCTCATTTTTTTATTGTCCATATAAATAGGTTCAAATTTATTGTTTGCTAGCTTACAGTTAAATAATTCCAATATTAATACAGATGAAATCGTTATGAGACCAGATAAAATTAGTGTGTATCATTGTTAACATTTTTGAAGTCCTGGCATCTATGCCGCTTAACAAAGTAACACTGCATTTTGATTGCAAATTTCGTTGGCCTTTCTATCGCAGATGGGCATAATTATGGTACTCTTTTGTCCAATGTATTTCATGAAAATAATCTATTTTCAAAAAATGTTTTCCCTATTTCTTTCACACGCTCTCTCTCTCTCTCTCTCTCTCTCTCTCTCTCTCTCTCTCTCTCTCTCTCTCTCTCTCTCTCTCTCTCCCTCTCTCTCATTCTTTCTTTCTCTTCTCTCCATATACACACCCCTTCTCCTTACCTATATCTCGCCACTACCTCCACACATAATGCTTGAACCTGTTAAACCATCTATAAATTTAACAATCTCATGAATTATTCCTAGTAACAACGTTACATAATTTGACCACACTTGAACCAGGTCTCAACACCCCCTGTCAAAGGCGACAAGCCATCACTTGCAACCCCAGCGCCCCCTACCGGACAGTTGACGGAGTCTGTAATAACCTGGACAAGCCGACCTGGGGCGCCGCCATGCAACCTCTGGTGCGCATGCACCAAGGCAATAAATACCATGATGGTAATAATAATTATTGATAAGACTACTACTACTACTACTACTACTACTACTACTACTACTACTACTACTACTACTACTACTACTACTACTACTACTACTACTACTACTACTACTACTACTACTACTACTACTACTAGTTTTCCTTTATTTCTTCATCTTTCTTTCTTTCTTTTTTTCTATCTCTTTACTTCTCTCTTTCTCCCCCCCCCCCTTAAAACACTCCTTATCTCAGGCCTGGACGTCCCCCGCATCGCTAGTGTGACGGACAAGCGTCGCCTGCTGCCGAGCCCGCGCCTGGTCAGCCGCCTGGTGCACGAGCCGGACAGGGACGGTCAAGAGGTGCCCGAGCTAACTAACATGATCCAGCAGTGGGGGCAGTTCCTTGACCACGACATCACCGGGACTCCTGCTCATAAAGGTATTACTTTGATTGTGTGACACTGTTTACGCTGCGATGCAGACAGGTAGTGAGTGTGTGTTTACCAAATCAATGTTTACGGCGGTGGAATTCGCTATATGCTCGGAATCGGTTCAGGCTCAAAAGAGAGGGCGTGATTGATATTAATGAATATTTGCGCTTTAGTCTGAATTTTCTGCGAATACTCTTGAATACCCTAGATATCTAGATCTGTGTCTTGCGTATATAAAAGCAGAGCACGATATAGGTGTAATACTGATTGATGTTTGTTGTTGTTTTTTTTTGTAGACAGGAAGTTTATGTTTATACTACGCTCGTGTTGTAACATCTTGCCATAATGAACGCTGTTATTTTGCTGTTGTTTAGATCGATTATGGATCTAGATATAATATTGTCAAGTATTGGTTCAAATGCATACGTTCTTGAGTTGTTTGCTTAACCCTCAGACAGTGTGATTATTTATAAATCTGAATTATTACGTTTCTACAAAGGATATCTAGTAATCATTATTTTCAAGTGCCGCCGGAAACGAATGACCAACAAGTTTTTACAAATGTCAAAGAAATCAGGTTTCTGGGAAGTTTTGTGCCATGGTATGCTCAGAAGTGAAACATCGCATATCATTGGCGTCACAGGCGTTTGGCCCCCTGCGAAAAGAAATCAGGACGTCTGTGAGGTGTTTAGGAAACTAAAAATTCAATTTTATAAGGCACTAGTCGTACCTATAGCAATACATGGCTCGGAGACTTGCACCTCTAGAACATCAGAGATGGACGCTCTTCGGGTCATTGAAATGAAATGTCCAAGAGCAATTCTGACTAAGCAAGATAGGCCCAGTCACACACGCATGCGCGAGACACTGGGTACGGCGGAGACCATAGAGGAAGTGGTGTCTTCAAAATCTTTCCCCAAAAGTAAAGTGTTTCAAAGTAATGTTCGTTGTATTTTAGTTTGTTTACAAACGCTTTGTTGAGAACAACGATGGAATGTATCCTCTAGTGGTCATATTCCTTAAGTGCAATCATTATTAGCTTATATTAGTATATACTGTCTTATGACAGCCAATATCGCTTTTTTAGGTCCAGATGGCAAAGATCTCAGATGTTGTGACAATGTGTATCTTTCTGATGAGCGGCAAGTGCACAATGATGTCTTCAACGGGTGAGTCCTAGTTTCTAAGAGGAAAAAAATACTGAAAATTGAATAAATTGCGTATTCTGATTTTCTTTTTTTTGAGAAAGCAGTGAAGAAGCAAAATCATGAAAAACTGAAGTGTTTATACTGAAACCACTAATTCAAACTGCTTCACTTTCTATGATTTTATCCATCTTAATTTCGTCAAAAGAAAATTAAATTACAATGTTGACTTTGCTGTATTGAAAAAAAAATGAATCCCCAACAAGGCGGCGATAATATCTATTCTGTTCGTCGGTCAGGGGTGAGTGCAACCCTATCTACATCCCGCCGCTTGACCGACATTTCCAGTCGACCTGTATGTCGTTTGCCCGGTCTCAGGCATACCCGAGACGCCAAGACTGCGATCCACGTAACTAAAAAACGTTTTGTATTCAATTCTTTAGGGGGAGGGGTTGGTACACTAACTTCAGATTTCAAATTAATTTAAATGTTTATTTAACACTTTTTTGTATTCATTTCTTAAGGGGGAGGGGATCGTACACTAAGTTCAGATTTCAAATTAATTTAAATGCTTATTTAACGTTTGTTTTATTTCAATATTTTGTACTAACTGTTTGAGTGGCGGCGATGGAGAATTATTACTGGAATCAGTTAGTTTACATTAATTGGGCTCAAAATAGTTTTATATTATTGTTTCTTAATTTTTAAAGAAAAGCCTCGTATAAATATGCGGCCTTTGTTTAACGAAAGGGTGGACAAAAAGGTTTGTTTTACTATTTGCATGAACATACTTTTTTATTAACCACCTGAATTTGAGCTGTTTGGGGAGATATCCTAACACATCAACAAAACTTTTGCTATGATCGGAAAAATAATGAGTTGGATGATTCATTACATAACACTATCACAGAAATTTGCCATGATTATAGTCTCATTACGAAAGAAAGCGGCTAGTTTCTTTGTTTATTTCTTTTCTTTAAAAAAATAATGGTCTATCATATTATGAATAATTAAAATGATGCACACACAAAAGACCTCCAACTGATATTGAAACAAAATGTTGAAGTTCATTTTAGGGTAATTCTGTTTTGAAAACGACACTTGATTCATTACTTAGCAAATGTACCAAGGCACTGAATTTATTTTAAAATGTATGGATCCAATACACAACATATTTAGTGTATCTCTAAAGTTCGCCTAAATAATGATTTGTCTTAAGATATTTAAATTGGTATATTTAAAAGATATAAAAACTGCGGCTTTGTCACCGCTACAGGTGCTGTGAAAGAACCCCGAGAGCAGATGAACATGTTGACAGCCTTCATAGACGCTTCGCAAATATACGGCTCTTCGCTCAAAACCAACAACCTCATTCGGCTAGGGCGCCAGGGTAAGAAAGCGTTAAAAGTTAATCCATTTTCCTTCATCAGCCCCCGATGATTTGTAAAAAGCACGATGGAAATTATATGCCCTAATTTTTTCCTAGTTGTAGTTTTGTGTTTATTTTTACCTTTTTCCACGTGTTTTGATAATTTTTTGATGTTTTCATCTGTTGCAAAAACGTTAGTGGTGATCACAACTGCAACATCTGTATCAACAGTCTTCTTACAGTGTCATTTGTTTTAAGGGTCCAAGGACAACTTAATCAGACCTATCACAAGCATAATGGCTATGATAAAGTTGGCATCATTTTTTGCATTTCGCACATTATTTTCAGAGATGAGTAAAGAGTTTTACCATTTTCAAAGACGATAGGTCAAAATGGTAACAGTTTTTTTTTTGTTATCCCAAATTTATCAAAGGATCATTTTGTTTAGTCAATTATAGATAACTATTAGCCTTTTCTATGTAATACACACGTGTATGTCATGGTTATGTACTTACACATATCATTATATTCTACAGGCCAACTAAGAGTCACCGATTTGAACATGCTTCCAGAGGATGACAACTCTACATGCGTAAAAGAAACAAGATTTGACTACTGCTTGCAGTCTGGTATGTGATAAGTTGTGAAGTCTGAAAAATGTGATACATTGCTGTGATCAGACACTTCACTGGAATATTATGTTTTGTCTGTCTATGGATTAGATAACATATGCTAAGGCACACTTTAAGTACAATTTGAATACTTTCGTGCGTTGGTACACATTTTTACAGAAATTATAAAACTATTTTCCACTGAAAATCTGCTGTTATTTTATTGATTAACTGCAATACCTTATCAATAGCGATATGCCATTGTTTTTAATCATAGTTGATTTTTATATGACAAAATCTTAGCGTATCTCCCTGCTTATGTAACTGACAAAACACTTCTTACATTATTTATTGCAGAGCAACATCTTTGTACTGTTAAGTTTGTGTCCCTTATTTCGAAATGACTTTAAATAACGTAAATATGATATTGTTAAATGCTTCTGTGAGTATGATGAAGTGACCTTCCCCTAATTTAGGCGAGACAGCTATGGTCAGCACTTTGATATTGAATTTTTCGTTTCTTGAGGTTTGCATAGATAGTTAACCAATAACTTTAATAACTATGAACCTATCAAGTCCTCACATTCTGTTACAGTAAACTGACTTTGTCCCCAGGTGAGATGCGGGTGAACGAGCACCCAGCCCTGGCCTCCATGCACACAGTGTTTCACAGGTTCCACAACTTCCTAGCCCTTCAGATGGCCCGGGCTAATAGACGGTGGTCGGACGAACGGGTAAGACACGCTCGGTCCTACAATTTAAGGACGTATGCAACATGATAGTTTTACATAGTGCATTTACCACGGGGCGAATACTACAGACTGGGCCCCGAACTGGAGAATCAATATATACGGTATGTATTTGTAAAAGAAGACTGTTATTGTTTCTCGTGGACTTTCTAAAGACTCTTTAAGTCTGCAATTCCTACGGAAGTTGTTGTTTTTTTTTTTTCTTTTTTCTTGTGTACAATGCTCTTCGTTTGACGACTGTAATCTGTATAAGTTGTCTGACATTGCACTTATGTTACCAGATATTCCAAGAAGTGAGAAAGATAATAGGTGCAGTAATGCAGCACGTGACCTATCACGAATGGCTGCCTATCATTTTGGGCAATGACGTTATGAGATCGAACTCACTCGTGGTGTCCGGATCTCTAGACCAACTGCGCACCAACTGGTATTACGATAGGAGCACCAACCCCACCATCATAAACGCCTTTGCAACAGCTGCTTTTAGGTGCGTTTGTTTTTGTCTTGACAAATACTTTAGCGGTCTACGCTGCTTTAACCCTCATAGTACTTTGCAAACAAATTTCTTTGTTTAAAGAAAATTAAAAAAGGACACTTACATGAAAAGGATATGAAATTATTGCAAAAGTATTGATTCCTTGAAATGGGGGAAAAAATGCATCTTTATGTTTACTTAGCAGATATTTTCCATTACCATTTGGGTCAAAAAAATAAATTACGTATTTTCTCAAAGATATCGAATGAAACAAAACGAATTGAAAAATATCCAAAAAAGGCATAAAAAATAATTATATTTTTATCTAACATTCGCAAAATGCCGAAATTTGAAACTCTTCATTAATTTACGTCCAGTCCCAAAAATAATCAAATTGAAAACAAATTGGATCATTTCTTTCCACTATTAGCATTGATCCCTTCTTCTGTAAACAATGTTACTTGGAGTATTTTCTTTAATAATGTATTAAATCGTCATTCTATATTTTCAGGTTTGGTCACACACTAATTCCCAGTACGTTCACTGTGGGGAGGCGGAAGATCAGGTTACACCGGATGTTTAACCGCCCTCGGTTTGTCTTAGAAGAAAATGGAAGAAATATAGCCGATTTCTGCTCCGGTCTCATGCAGGTGACTTAGATCATATGACTGCTCCTGTTTCGCTAGATTATGGAGTCGTTAGTACACCGTCGAGGGTAGCCTAACACTTGTCGTCAGTCATTCTGTTCGCATATCTCAAGAGGAGACGGAGGCTTACCACAACATTGTACAATGCACTTACGACCCTAGATTTTTGTATTTTTCAGGACTTCATCTTTTACTTTGATCTTAAAAACATTTTTCTCTGCTTTGTTCTTTGAGCGGCTCTGAATTTGGTGATATTTGTTGGGTTGTTTGTTTATTTTTTGGAACGACTTTCAGCATTGATATGTCACATTGCACTATGCATTATTCGATTAGAAAAATGCAAAAAATGGCAAATGAAATATTCTTTGAGGCCAATAGAAAGAGAGATATTATGAAAAATACCAATATACGTGTGTTTTCTCCATCAGGATTCCGTGCAGCATTTTGACCGGTACATTACTACAGACTTATCTGATCGGCTGTTTGAGGACAAGGACAATATCAGTATGGACCTGGCGGCTCTCAACATCCAGAGAGGGAGAGACCACGGCTTGCCGCCTTACAACGAATACAGGTATACTCTGTGCTTAATGTGTGAACAGAGAAAAAAAGAGATTTCTCCATTCGACGTTGCCAAGTCCTTATCACTTTTGTAAACAGCAAACAGATATGACACGAGCAGATTTCAGTCTTGGAATCACTGTGAACATCTTTAGTTTGGTTAAACTACACTTTTTTTTTTCTTTTACTTGTAGAACCTCGAGAGTTTTACAAAATTTCTAAAAACAGAGTCACCATATTATTATTATTATTATTATTATTATTATTATTATAAACGCCACGATGTTCTTTTAATCTTGTGGGTTTCCTATTTCTTTACACAGGGAAGCATGCGGGTTACAGAAAATAGCAAGTTTTGACGACCTGTATATCGAAGATGCCGACAGAGCAGAAGTTTTAAGGAGAGCCTATGAGTAAGACAAATTGTGCTAGATATGACAAGACTTAAGTTTATTTCAAGTGACATATTCTAAAATACCTAGAGATAATACCAAAGACCTAGTAGTTTCAATAGTCTGATTACCTAATATTATGATGCACTTTCACATGTCTGTAAAGTTTTGGTTTATGCAAAACTACGTTTAAAAGTTCAAAATCAAAAGAAATAAAGTTTAAAAAACATAACACGGAAAAGAAACTAGGAGTAGGACTAGTGTTTACAATAAGCTTATACTCAAGGGTAAGGGTAGTATTTACGACTTGAAAGTAGCCTACCATACGTCCGTGGTTTTAGTCAGAGCACCGTCTCATTACTGTCGCAGGTGTAGTTTAACGTCACACATTAATGAAGTCATCATTTTTCAAAACCATCTCCTTTCTCAGAACCATCGATGACGTAGACTTGTTCACCGGAGGCATATCGGAGCGGCCTCTGGCGGGTGCCATGGTTGGGCCAACATTTGCCTGCATCCTCAGCCGGCAGTTTAAAAACCTCAAGTTTGGCGACAGGTTCTGGTACGAGAGCTCAGATAGAACCATAGGATTCACTGACAGTAAGTACTTCATTTATTCTTTTTTCCACGCAGAAACTCTTTTATTTCACTCACTTGCATTGTTACTATCTAGCTAAAGATAGCCTTACATTTTTTAAGTTCGCACAAAACAATGATTGAAATTTCATCTGAGATAGCAAACATGATGATTAAGTTCACCATTATCATGATCATGATCACCATCATCATCATCATCATCATCATCATCATCATCATCATCATCATCATCATCATCATCATCATCATCATCATCATCATCATCATCATCATCATCATCATCATCATCATCATATACTACTACTACTATTACTTCTACTACTACTACTATCTACATTATTACTACTACTACTGTCACCATTATTATAAACCTATCGACTTTTACTTCCAGATCAATTGAGAGAAATTAAGGGCCTCTCTATGGCCAAGATATTTTGCTTGGCTGCACCGATGGATCGAATCATCGCAAATCCATTCTACAAGGAAGGCTCATTTTTACCGCGGCCGATACGTCTTGTAACAGGAGAGATAATCTCACAGTGAGTAATAATTGCACAGATTTACACCATTGAAAACTAAGAAGAATAGATCATGTAATTTATCTGTTTCGACACCTTCACTTTCTGTCGTTGTGTGTAAGAGATGTGATGCTAATTAATGTAGTTACTCTTTTTTGTACTGTCCATTGTGATCAGCTCAGTTGGTGGCGGTATGTTTTGACAATCAAAAGATTGCAGAAAGTGCGGAGCAAAGTTCGGATGTTTGCGGGAGCCCATGTCTCTGTATAATATTTCCAGTAGAGCCAAAGGGACATAAAACCAATCAGAGGTTATAATTTTATCTTTCAGAGTTATAACCGATCCCTACTCTGTTCGTTTCACACATATTTCATAATACTATTTTTTCCAGCAGCATTATTTTTTTCTTGGTCTTGCCTATTTCTCCACACAAACCGAGTAAATAACGAAAGTAAGAAAATATACAAGATTCTGATCTGTTGTGCTTTTTTTCTTTTTCAGAAACCAGTATGTGAGCTGTAATAGCTTACCTTTCCTAAACATCGGCATGTGGATATCTAGATAGTTACAATAAGATAGGCCTACAAGGATAGAATGGTTTAAAAAACGCCTCTCCTTAGTTAAGATTTTGATTTAGTAAAATTATACACAATGGAATTATAAAAATCTCAAGCTTGTGTTATCCATTTTTTTTATTTTTTTTTAAAGTTCGGCGTGAAAACGTTTTATACCAAAAGTAGCTGTCAAATATTATACATGTATTCTCATAATGTCTCAAATAAATGTTTGTTTACTTGAATAAATAAATAACATTATTGATTTTCTAATCCAAATTGTATTATCATTGTAATAATAATTAAAGGAGTACTAGTGTTGCTGTTTGTTTTTAACTTTGATAATCTTGCATGTAATTTCCTTTTTCATTTTGTAATTTTGAATGAAAAACAACAACAACATAACAGCAACGGAGATGATTATTTTTCAATAGTAAAGGATTAGCGAAGTTCTGTTCCGCGCCTATTCAAAATGTATCAAAATAGGGTCACCAGAAATTATCACAATGCTGATTGGCAACATTATATGCAACTTAAAACATTTCAAACCAATCCTTCATGTTATAAAGAGATGTTTCCTAGAACTATCTCCAATTATTTCAAAGAAGCAGTGCAGACTTGTTGCCAGGAATTCGCGACATTTTGTGGGAGCTTCAAGGATAGTCTTTACCATCCTACTCACGCACCCATATTGATCCAGTGAGAAAGATTCAACTGATGGATTTCACTGCAAGCAGCTTCGGGGTTCCTGTTGATTGGAAGGATACAACTGTATTTTAATGATGTAAAAAATTTGGTTAAAATCAAGGCGTCCAAAAATAGACGCCTTGGTTAAAATACTTTGTGTGATATAATCTAGTTTGGAAATTACGGTGCAAAGAAAAAGTTGTTTCCAATTTATTGGTGGAGTTTTTTCAGAGGGCGGGTGGTTGTTTTTATGAAGTTTTTAACGCGAAAAAAATGAATGTTCTTTGATTTGAGAACCAACTCAATTCGAACATTATGTAAAGTTTTTGGTCTAGCTGTGTAAACGGTTTTTCAAAGCGTCTAATCAAAAACAGAACTGGCGAATTATTTCTAGAGACATGGCACATCAAGACTTTTAACGGCATCATCTACATCTTATCATCTCTTGATCAGAAAAATATTACTGTTGAAACATATGATCTATCTAGCCTTTTACTGAAGCGATAGACTGTTGGCCTTTGTTGACAGAATGATAATTCATGCAATCGACTTATTCATTATTTTAAGGTGTAGAGTGTTTGTGCGTGCTTACAATTCAACAGCCCCAAAATTAATAGCAAATTTTTTGAATCGAAGAAATACAATTCTCAGGTATTTTTTTATCGACATGAGGTAGAAGTGAACAGTTTTATTTGTTCTTTAGTCTTCGTTCTAGAGCATCTCTGGCGTTTCTGTTTGGTTACAGCATATAAACATGGACTTTGATTCAACTCACATGATAGACGTTTTCCTGAAGACAAACCAAGGTGTGGATTTTATACCGGACGCGGCGCACAAAATAGACGCCAGGGACACTTTTTTGATTGACTTCAATTGATCTGTAGACACACCACACAAAAATGAAAACGATTAATATGACCAGGCCAAAAAAAATTGATACAATCATGTCGCCTTCGAACTCCCCTCTTCTCTCTCTTTCTCTCTCTCTCTCTCTCTCTGATATATATCTCAATCCATGTCTGTATGTTTGTCTCTCTGTTTTCCTGTCCCTCTTTGCCTTTCTGTTTGTTTTAACTATATCTTTTCAGTTGAGCATAATTGGGTAACTTTACTAGTCAAAAAACATTCTTTTCTAGAAATGTTCTATGTCATTTTTTTATCATTTAAATTTTCAAGAAAAAAAAGTCAACCCTATCATTCATGCAAGCAATTTCAAATACTTTATAATTTTGTCCAAGTTTTCAACCCTCGTGCAATGTGCGCCAACGTACCTGTAGTAAAACCTGTTGTGGAGTCTGTAGTCTCGAACCAGAATCTGTCCCCATATTTGAGATCCTTGAATTGTTGGGCGATGATGCAAGCAAATGTGGGTCCCACTGCACCACCGTAAACATGTGGCTCGGACAAACCTCCACTAAAAAGGTCGATATCGTTAATGTCGCTGCAGAAACAACATAAAAAAAACAATGGCTCAGGGTAATTATGGTTTTTATTGCATGAAGAAAATTGGCCTCATTACTACTTCGATTCATGTAACAGTTGCAGGAAATAAATTTGACAAACTGAATTAATTGAGTGAAAGAAAATTGTTTTTTAAGAACCAACCTCAAAGATTACACAAAGAAACCCCCATAGTGAACTACCATGAACATCAAAGTGACAAAACTAAGTGTTTCATTAGATGATTGTTCACTTTCAAACACACTTCCTGATCTTTACTTCATGAAAAATGTACGTGTAAAGTCAAGTGTCACAATTAGGACGTGTAAGTAAAAAGAAATCATGTTTGATTAGAAGGGGCTAGACTTCGGCGTCTCTGATCGTAAATGAATTTCCCTAGAGACTTTTGGAGGCATTAAATAAAGTGCATGTATGTGTGTGTGTGTGTGTGTATGTGTGAGAGAGAGAGAGAGAAAGAGAGAGAGAGAAGGAGAGAGAGAGGGGAGAGAGAGAGAGAGAGAGAGAGAGAGAGGGAAGAGAGATAGAAAGACAGACAGACAGACAGACGAAAGAAGGGGAAGGGGGGGGAGAGAAATGCAGGAAGACAGACAGACAAATAGACAAAGAGAGGGGGAGAGAGAAAGAGAGCTAGGCACACAGACAGACAGTGAGCTTTCTGAGATTCGAACCGTGAACCTCAAAGTCTCAGCCCAGACCACTAAAAAGTTGAGCAACGGGGGCTACCCATTCACAAAGAACTCATTCTACCGTAACCACCTGTAGACTTTGAGGAAGTCCTGGATCTCCGGCTCCGCGCCAGTGAGGGCGGGCAGGCGACACGCGCCCCTGAAGGCCGTGTAGGAGGGCAGGCCGTGGTCGCGCCCGCGCTGGATGTTCAGGGACACAAGGTCAAGGCTGCGCCCTGTCGCCTCGTCCGAGAACAGGTTGTGAGACACGGCGGGAGAGAAGAAACGGTCGCTCTTCTGGGATGGGGATGTTACTGTTCCGCGGATGAGACCCGCGAGTACTGAGTTTTCACTATGCTGAAGAATGCGCGGAAAGGGGGTAGGATCAAACTTGGTTAGTTTTGTACTAGCTTGTTGTTGTTGTTGTTGTTGTTGTTGTTGTTGTTGTTGTTGTTGTTGTTGTTGTTGTTGTTGTTGTTGTTGTTGTTTTAAATTCTGCTCTGGCCTTTTAACGTTGAATTTCTCTATCAGATATAATTGATAAAAAGTAAGATTTTCTTCATTTAGTTAAGTGCGGTTTATTTGTATGCCACGTAGTTTCCCCACCGAAGATGAAGAGAGCAATAATGTCTATTATGTGTAGATAACATTCAAAAACTGTCCACTCTTTTTTTTTCAGAATAAGGGTGGTAAATATAATTTTAAGATTGAAAGTAAATACACAACTTTGATGCATATGTATCGGTGTTATCTACAGTAATGCAGAAGTACGTGATAACAGATGTACATTACAAGTATAAATACCAATGGTTTAAAGAAAGAAAAACACGAAGGCCATACATTGTACCTAATCAGTAACAATGAAGACAACATAGTGTTTTTCGAATAAGACATTATGACAGAAATCATGGCTTCTGCTTTTTACCTGAATGTGGTGAGGCGAGAAAAATAAAGAATCGAGGGGCTTTCTTTTGTCCCCGAACATCAAATGGCCAGGTACCATGGAGTGACCAAACCTGAAGGCGGCAGTCGCAAATGAGTTAATCATTCTTGGATCTGTGTCGGGTTTGTATCTGTTAAGAACAAGTTTGGAAACTTCTTTGGAGTGTAGCAATTTTTCATAGTATTTTTGTCTTAAAATAGAACATAATATCTTCAAGGTTTAAAAACTCCCATGGGAGACCAGATCGTGGTTAAAAAAAAAGAAGAAGAAAAAAGATACTTTTCCTTTTTTCAATTACATTTTCGCTGCTTTAATTATGATAAAATGGATATTTCTTGGTGTATTTTCATTTTATGTGACATAATTTGGTACAGAAAAAAATATCCTCTCTATATTGTCTCTTGTATCTTGAGATACTCTTTTTTTTCTAGATCCCCTCACTGTATTTTTGTCCACCATTCCATTTCGTTGACTTGTTTAATTACGATTAAGTTATCAACTACTTTACGTTCCTTGCTGTCTCTGTATAGGGTAACTTATCTTTTGTTTTTGTTTTTTCTTTCTGTTCCCTTAGTTGTATAAATGCCTCTTCACCAAACCTCTCTTGTTAGCCTATAATTATAATATACATATAAATGTTTGTTGCTTTTCCCCCTAGCTGTTTAACTTTCTCACCATTCTCAAAATATTGAGTATTCTTGGATGTAATAGTTGCCTAATCTTTATTACCGATAGTTAATGCATTAATTCTACAGATTGAGTCGAAGCTGTTATTACCTGTAGAAAATGGACTCTCTCAACCGGTAGTTTCCCATAATAACTGGGCCCAACAGGGGAGGCAAGTATTCCGAATACACAATGTGTTGCAGGATTGCGCCCATGATTTTCCTCGTTTCCTGGTATAATCAAGAGACAGTCAAGGAAGTGAGCTATTAGTTTGCATTGGAATCAACTGAAAAAGATAAGTGTTATTTTATTGTTACATGTCTTATAAGAGATATTATAACAGTAGCCAATTGCTTTGAATGAAGCGTAAAGAAAAAAAATTAATGAATAAAAGAAATGTGTGTTAAATAGAAAAGGTTAATATAAGAAAGTGTCAATTGCACATTAAATCTAAAAGGGGAAAAACGAAATTTTATATTTTCAAAATCAGACTGGTTAACTTTAAAAAATCTAATGCGATAGAATTCGATATATCACAAGTAAAAGATCACGTATATAGCAATTTGAAATTTGAAGATTAAACAGTGAAAGGGGGCATTTTCGTAAAGTATATTGTACGATCTATAAATCACGAAAATTGTGTTTAAACGACCTCTTTGGGTTACCTGAAAGACTCTCTCATCATCCCACACGATATTATAAGCCGATAAAAGATCTGCAATGTGGTTGTGGTAGCGGTGAAAGACGAGGTGAAGAGCGGACAGCATCGGTTGTTCATTGACTCTCACATCACCTGGTGGTGGGATACACTACTATTACATCAGAAATTTAGCCCCAAAGCAATAATAACATATGGCATTGAGATAAACATGGCAGGGTAAACAGTTTTGTTTGCATAGTTTTAAAAATCACTTAATTCCTGGACCACCCACTTCTTACTCCTTCTAATAAAACAAAAGGCCGCCTCCTCTCGATATGCACAACACAGGGCTTGTCACCATAACTTTTTGCTTTGTATTGATACAATATGTGTGATTCGTTGACAACTATTCATTGCTTTTTCATGATTACTTTATGCACCTATATAAAAGATTTAATTGTGCCCGTTGACCTAAAAACATATACGGGCTAATGCCATTGCTGCGCACATTTTTCGCGATAACAGTGTGTGGTCGCACCTTGAGCCATAAGACCCTCACTTGTCTGTTGGCTGATTTCTGGTAGAGTAATAAACCTGTCGCCGCAAAATAATGCCTTATTTGGACAAAATTATGCCAAAGTATGCCAACAACAAGCAAAATAAGGTTCACCGCGATAGCAGAGCTGGGAGTGAGGGTCTTATCTCCACTAGTGGGAGCTTCCTGTCTGTCTCATGGTCGACGCGTTGCTTAGCATATCTAGTCTATAAATATAATATCACTGATTGTTCCTCAAAATTGGTGATCATGTATCATACATGCCGTATACTAAAAAATTAGGTCAAAATAAAGTGTTTGCAAGAGATCAGACCAAAATCTGGCGAAACCTACCAGCGCCGAAACAGTACTTCCCTGCCAGCTTGGCTGACTTGCATGTGGTGCTACTGTTGGCTGGCAACATGTCGGAGTTCTCACCACTCAATCTGCCTGCAGACCGTGCAACACATGGAAAACAATTCTTCCATTACATTAAATTATTTATGATATACCTTCATAAACATGTAAGTATAGATGGGGATCTAAAAATCATTACTTTACGTTTTAGAGACACTCAACCTATAATCATCTTAAGAATTTGATTTTGTCTTGGTAATGGCCTCAAATATTCTCCCACTTTATGTGCCAATATTTAATTATCTTTTTTATTCTAGATTTTAGAACACATATTTAAAAATTTGTAAAATAAAAAACGCTTATGTAGTATTATTAAAATATATTTTTACTTCGTTACCTCCTCGAAATTCACGCAGAGATTTTTGCTGCTGAAGAGATGAGCCATAAATTTGGGATCCATCGATAAATGATGTTACAGCATTGCCTTGTTCTCTAGTGGCTGCGGTAAATAAAAAGGGATGGATTAAGAAGATTAAAACAATACAAAAAAAAATTAGACACGAAAATCTATAATTTAAAAATATTTTTTTTTAATTTTAAAATCAATAGTTTTGCCATATACATTGGTATTTGCAAACGCGGGTCAGTATTTCTAGAGTAATTATTAATCTCTGCATGCGGTCGAATGTTATATGATTTGTAAAGCGATTATTGAGCGAAATAGCATTGGAATTATGATGTTTTCTTTATAATTTTTTTATTCTTTAATATTACACTTTGATATATAAATCATCGCACAAATTTACACTAATTTCAACACCCTTTGTGAATTTTGACATAAAAATTATTGCTTTATGAACTTTAAATAACGATTATTTGGTGCTAACAATTGTTCCTGTGGCTTGCAACCTGACTGAAATTCTTTGAGCGGATACTAAGGCGGACATTCTACCTATTTTCCAACTAATATCAAATAATAATAATGCAGTGAGAATTTAAGATAGCCCTTCATGGAATCTGTTTGCGCTAAAAAGATAGCACAGTTTTTTATGTTTTATTCACCAGTCTTTACGCACTAGAAAAGTTAGATTTCTTTCAGTGATGTTACCTTTAATTTTGTTAATTTATGTTCTTGGTGTTAATGATTTACTTGTTTATTGGTGGGATTAGGTTTTTTTTCTCATTTCGAGGTGAGGTGTCGTTTAATTTGTTCTGCCTATCCCACCTTTTCCCTAGGAAAGATATATTTAGGATTTTTTTCTTAAAATTAATGTGTGATAGAAACTGTATTGCAATTTAACTCACACGAGTAGCACTTGAAAGAAGGGGAGAACACTTTAGATCTCACAAAGTTCATGCATGTCTTGTTGAAGGTCGTATCTGGTTGAGGTATGGCGATGGTGAAGCAGGTCCCGGGCAATGGTCGGCTAGACATGAGGAAAGAGACTTGGTGTTAAAATAAACCTATGAAACGCTTGTAGTTCAAACAATTGGTTATTAGTTCTCTGAAATGGCGAGGGGGGGGGGGGCGAACCGGCGCAACTAGTAGAACGGATGATGCTCTCCTATTAAGGCGATCCCTGCTTCGAAACCTACAGTCAACAATATTAAATTTTATGATACAAATCATACAACATAATTTTCACGAAAACTTTGTGAAAGAGATAGTTAGTGTAAATCAACAGAACGCGGAACTAAAACAACACAACATACAAACCTTTTGGTAAGCGCAGCCTTGCCTGGTATCAAAGGATCAGTATAAAATCCGCGTACTGGAAACTGGATTGTTTCATCACAGCAGTCTAATTGGGAATCATCTTCAGGACAAAAAGAATAAGCAAATGTATTCAATTTGACAGCATCTTGACGTAAATGGTGAAAATAATGTGTACAGCGTGGGGCATGATTTCTATACTCCTATTGATAACTTCGTGAGAAAACTTAGTGAATTATACAATGTAAAAATTGAATGCGGTTTAACTGTGTTCCCTACCAAACGTAGATTTCTGACAGAATACGTACTCGAGCAGTTGCTCTTATAGTATCCATTACTGTGTAGAATTCAAACAAAGATATTCATTTAAATGCACAAAACTTGGCTTATAAAGTCAGAAAACAACTTCAGCTCCAGAGAAAGCTTTCTGACCTCTGGTTTTCGGGGTAAGACCAATGTCGTGGTCAAGGAACTGGCCGAACTGTGTGAACATGCTGGTCAGCTTCTCTGACTCGGTGTCTACAGAGTCTCGCGTGTGGAGCAGGCGGCTCACTGTTCGGGCAGAGGGCAGGTGTGTTCCCGTCACGCTTTTGGTCCGGGGTGCATTGCTACCTAATATGAATAACAAAAGAGGGGAGAGTTTGAATTTGGGTGAGAGCTGACGCCGTATATGATTCCCCCGGTGATCCTGGAAGACGCTAAACCCATAAGAGGGATAGAGAAAAAAGAGAGAGAGAGAGAGAGAGAGAGAGAGAGAGAGAGAGAGGGAGGTCCAGGTGCAAGATCTCCTTTGGTAGCCGCGTTTTCCGTAGTGGTCGTTTGTTGGTAAAATGTTACCAAATCCAGGGTAATCAGCTATTATGTGGTACAATGATCTTTTGTTGAAGCAATCAAAGATTTCTCCTACAGTCCTAGTTTAACTTCTAATTAGTTCTTAATGGATATCTTATGTTGTGATTGCCAGGTTGCCTTTAGATCAAAAATAATATCACTATTCAGTTCCAACACTAAAACATTGCCAGTTTTGTCTCTGACATTATAAAGTAAGTTTACCCCTGAAAAATGATGATGAGAAGAATGGGAATTACAACAGCAGCAACACCATGTCCAGGTGCAAGATCTCCTTTGGCAGTAGCGTTTTCCGTAGTGGTTGGTTGTTTGTTGGTTAAATGTTACCGAATTCAGGGTATTCAGCTCCGGAGTCATGTGGTCGTTTAGGAACTTTTTTGAGGCCTTGGAAATGTTAAACGAAGTGAGTGTTTCGTTTTTGTTTTCTTTTTGTTTTGTTTTTCTTACCAGTTTTGTTTTTGTATGACAGTGGATTGATCTGGCGAAACTGGTAGAGCTTTGGGCCCCCCAATCGGGAGATACCAGATTCGAACCCGGGATAAATCAAAATCTATTTTTCGCATTTCGTACCGTACTGGTTGGGTCCGTGTCAATATAATGTGATTGTCTGAGACAGGAGTCCTGTTATCCCGGCACTGTCTCTATGTGGTAGCGCAAATTAGATAAGGAATAATTATTACAATTCTTTTGTTGAAGCAATCAAAGATTTCTCCTACAGTCCTAGTTTAACTTCTAATTAGTTCTTAATGGATATCTTATGTTGTGATTGCCAGGTTGCCTTTAGATCAAAAATAATATCACTATTCAGTTCCAACACTAAAACATTGCCAGTTTTGTCTCTGACATTATAAAGTAAGTTTACCCCTGAAAAATGATGATGAGAAGAATGGGAATTACAACAGCAGCAACACCATCACCACCACCATCACCACCACCACCCACAACAGCAATAAAAATTGGACAACATTACAACAACAACAAAAAATCCATACCAACATTAAAATCAACCGCAAGCAAAAGAACAATGTTTAGAAAATTGGAAGCTCTACTGATACTCAATTATCGTGAAAAGCTCATAATTATCCTACTATCATCGTAGCGAGAAGGAAGTATCCTCTTGAATGGCCATCCTGGAGTTCCCCAAACGGGGTTCACCAGGTTGTTGCAGTAACCGTCTATTGTACGGAATCGGCTGGATCGGTCGCACGTTGGCGTCGGAAACCGGCAGCTCGCAGATTGTGTTCTGAGCAGGAAAGGATGAAAATAGTGTACTTAGTAAAATTATTTTAGTTGAGGAAAAGTGTACATGACTTGTGAAAACGCTTATGAAAACGGAATATTATAAATCAACTCCAAATGATGCATGTCTGTCTGCCTGTCTGTCGATATGTGTGTCTGTTTAGATAGATAGGTAGATAGATATGTAGATAGATGAGGGGAGGGGGGAAGAGAGAGAGAGCGAGAGAGAGAGAGAGAGAGAGAGAGAGAAAGAGAGAGAAAGAGAGAGAGATGAGGTGGGGAGAGAGAGGACGGGAGATACAAAAGTTATGCAGAAAGACAAACATAGGCACAAAATAGCCAGACACAATTAGTTTTATTAATATAGCAACAAAATAGAGAGAGAGGGGAAGAGAGAGAGAGAGAGAGAGAGAGAGAGAGAGAGAGAGAGAGAGAGAGAGGGTGAGAGAGAGATAGAGACTTTTCATGCTGGTGTGCTTTTTTTTTCTTAGTATGAGAGAAATTGATTACTTGAAATTGAATCTTAAACAAATGAGTCGAGTACTGTGTATAACTAGAACACTCACTGAAACTGCGGACGTTCAGGGGAGTGGATAATCTCTCTGAAAAAGTTGGAGAGCTTGGGGAATAATTTGGAAAAGGGTCCTGATGATCCAAAGATTTCTGCAATTTCGTAAAAATGTTTTTTAATGGATTGTTATAGCTCCATTATTATATAATCACTTTCAAATGATAGAGAACATCTGGTAACACCTGCTTGTTTTTTTTCTTAACACGTATCGCACATGAAATTATATAAATGTTTTGATTGTGTGTTTATAAAAGAAACCAACGACAGTTGCTACTACTTGTAACGGAAACTTTATACCTCAATGCATGTGATATTTTTTAAAAGTTATTACTTTTCAAAAGAATCAGTTGGATTAATTGGCTAGTTTTTCTGGGTTTATATCAGTGACTTGCACCTGATTCCTTATGGTCCGCCTTACATAATTATGGTAACACCTCTTTTAATTGTCGTGTCAGTTCACCTATAATTCATAATTTATATCAGCTTTCTGTAACCATAGAGGTTTGCAATCAGATGCTGGCCATCAGCATTGCCATCCACCCCAATGTTTTAAATACTTTTATTTTTATGATCTCTCTGAATGGTAAACTCTATACGAACAATACGATGTCAAAATGATGAATCGAAGCTCTGATTTTCCAATTTTTCTTTATTGTTGAATGTTATTCAACGGCAATGTTATTCTATCAAAAGCTACTGATAATTTTAAAGACGGGACACGTTGAGTGTTGGTGTTCCAGTAGCTCAGTCGGTTAGTGCTCTGGTCTAGCGTACAGGAGGTCCAAGATAACAGCTTTAACTGGTGCCCTTGGGTACCAATAGGATTCCTCGTGACACCTAAAGACGTAAAACCTTAACATTAACCTTTTTAAGGGCGCATATTTTCCAGTAGAACTGACCACTCGGTATAAAGTCTGCGGCTGATCGCAGTACCGGGTACTATACTGTACGTCAAAACAATGGCGTGTACGCCGTGTACAGATGCATATTATTTAAAACACCCAGTTACACCACGATAAACCCAGATGTATAAAAGACCTCAAATGCCTTAATACATAAACACGATCATATGAGTATGTGTATGGTTTAAATCATATTTGTTTTAAAACTTAATCAACTTACCATTTTGGATACCAAATCCATTTGCTGCAGAATTAATCATAGAAATTATAACACACAAAACTATGAGATATAAACATAGCTGGACGTAAATCATTCTATGAAATGAAACGTTCAAAGTTTAAAAAAAATAGATATTTGTTGGAGTTGCACGATCTAATTCTTTCATCTATTGTCTATTAGAAATTTGTTCTTTGCTCAATTACTTTTGTTGTGAAAATACACAATTTACTGCTTTAACGTTAGATCGGCTGTCTAGCTCCCGTCAAGCCTTTATCTTATAATTAATTTTAATTATGTAGGTATTATGAAACGCTCTTATATTAAAGGAGTCAAGTTCTTTCCTCCGAATAACTGTTCACTATTATCTATTTTATACACAACAATCTCACTAACATTTTACTTGTAATGGAGTCGTGCCCATCTGTTTATAAATAAATTCACTTAATGAAGTGGGGGCGGTCTCTGACTTCCGCGTGTTGTTACTGTTGTCCTTTGTTAGCATGACGTGACTTTTCCAGGACCTACCAAGACTGATGGTTGTGGGGAGCCTCAGGTTGTAAATCACGCTCAACCGACACCGTGTGACGTCAAGCCTTGCATGTCGTTGGAGAAATTACCTGGATCTATTAATATTTCCGTATAACAGCTGCAGAAGTCCAAAAAGGTGACGACATTGTTTTGATTGTTATTGCGTAAAGTGTAAACCTAGTGGTAACAAGGATTTTGGTATTGTTTTTTGTGGCTGCTCAGGTTGCAGACTTATTAGAATTTGTATGGAATACCTTTTATTCTCGCTCTCGCTCTGCCTCAATATATCAGTCTTTTCCTATACTCTCTCTCTCTCTCTCTCTCTCTCTCTCTCTCTCTCTCTCTCTCTCTCTTAGACACACATTCTGAGATTAATTTATGGCAACTCTAAATTATGATAACGTGATTAATGGTTGGTTAACATATTAAGGCTTTCTTAATAAGTCCAAGGACACCTGATAAATGAAGCTGTGCCTTTAATATGCATCGGCAACACATCAAGATAAAACTAAACAATAATGTATTATTTAATATTTTTCTCTTTTTTTTTATTAGTAAAACCAAAAAGGCTACCTTTCTCTCCCCCCCCCCTCTCTTTCTTTTAACCATAAGTAAAATATCTACATTAATACATTGTTTGTCCGATAATCTACGTTGTTTGTGTTTTTTAATGCCAAAATTGAGGCGAAATAAGAGTGTCTCGTGATGCCGCCTGTAAAAATAACCCATCTATATTATAGGCCTACGATAATGCTCACAACAAATTTCCCAACTGGATAAATAACGTTTAACTTACTTTACCCTCCTTCATTATAGCTCTAAGCCTAATGACATAAAATACTGTGATGCTGTTGATGATGATGATGATGATGATGATGATGATGATGATGATGATGATGATGATGATGATGATGATGATGATGATGATGATGATGATGATGATGATGATGATGATGATGATGATGATGATGATGATGATGATGCCTTTTTGTAGAAAAAAACACACAACCATATAAAGAAATACAATCAATTCAGCTAGTGCCCGTCTTTCTGTAATCTACACTTAAATAATGTCTATGTCTACGTGAAATAATTATTGGCACAAATATCTAGTCATGCCAAGTTTCATCAGCTCGCTGTGTTGTCAACCGATATCACGAGAGCCGTCGAGAGCCATCTGTACAATTATGTGCACTCTGATGACTGCTGTGGGGCCAATAGGCCTAGCTCAGTACATGTAATGCTCTCGGTGAGCAGAGGGTACGTGGTTCGATTTTCATAATGAGCACAAAAATCCACATAACATTAATTTGTATGGTTCATCAACAACTTGCTGCCCACTTCATTCGTCTAAAAACCTGTTGTTGTTTTTTTACAGGGATAAGTTCGTGAGACCACTGTATATTTAGAATGTTGACTGTCACAAACTACCACCCCTGAGGTCACCGGTACCTAGATCTTGTTTCGTTTTCTCTTTGACTTTCTCAGATTGAATGAGAAGCAGAAGCAGTAGCCTGTATGTGATAATTCTCTAAGTCTAAACCAGTCTACTGACTTAATTTATAAGGTTCTATTGTCGTTGCTAGCTTTCCAGTCTCTGGACCATCGGTCTACATATGATTCTATTTGACTGGATAAAAAGAATCTAAAATTGATCCAAAATGTCTGCATTATTGTGCACCATTGTCCGACAACCGTCGAGGTCAAAGAGTTTACATCAATCTTCCAAAGCAATCAATCGTTTTGTTAAGCTTTTTTCGTCATCCGTGCCTCGAGTGAGTCCTTAGATCTATATTTGACATAATCTATAAAATGTAGATCTATATTGTTTTAAAATAGAGCAAATGTTCAACAGAACCTCCGGAATATCTAGATCTAATACAGATCTAGAGATCTGTTAAATCTGCTTTCTTGTATTCGCATTTCTGTCCAGTTTTTTTTGTGTGTGCTAGATCTAGATATGTAGAGATATGCACTATCTAGATCTAGATCTATGTGTTATGTTGTTGTTCTATGGCTCGACTGTCAAATAAATCAAAGCTCTCTGCTTGTTGAACGTTTCATAGGTCTAAACTAAAGATTTTATTTATAAAATTGCAGTTCACAGTCCATTATTTGGACTGAAGCAATATAATACTTATAAAGTTTGTATCTGTAACAAAATTTGGACAATATATAGTGCGTATATATACTTAGCAATTAGTTTTGGCAATTTGTTTTCAACCTCTTTGTGATGGAGCAATACTTGAACTGAAACATGGTCCAGCTATGGTGATCTCAAGGGTCATTATTCTGCCATTTGTGTTCACTCATTAAGACTGGTTGCAATTCATCTTATTTTTTTTTTCTTCAACAGCACAAAGGTCTTGTCCTTGGCGTGTATGAACCAAATTCTGAAGAGGGAGAGTTTCTATTGACACCGGCTGCACAAAAATTTAATGAGCATGTCTCTGGAAAGCTAAAGAGGGTGCTGAAAGGGTATGTGGTTGATCACATTGATCAATAATTATAAATGTGACTATGATTATATGTTGTGTTAAAATATTCATTTGTTTTAGTAGTAACAATCATTCTCCATATTTTAAGGGGTTCTTGCGTATCAATCACTTACTATTTCATATATTATTATTATGTTGCCTGATTAGTATGGTTTTACTTTAACAGCTTCTTGATTACTTGTGGAGCATAGGGCCACAGCAACTTCCCTCTATCGGACTCGGTTCTGGCTAGTCCTCTCCAGCTTGTCTCCTGTGGTACTGACAGCTTTTATCTCCGTGCTTCTCCGCCAAGTCTGCTTAGAACGGCCTACCTCTCTTTTTCCTTGGTTATTCCACTCCAGGGCTTTCCTTTTGAAGTGTATGGTCTGTCTCAGTGGAGGTTTGCTATGCTCTGGCCCATAGATCTTTGTTTGAAATAACTTCAGGCTACGTAATGTTGAGGATGTTTCAGAGCATTTATAAAGTAGGACTGACTTTACATAAGTATTGAAGATCCGGATCTTGTTTGGGACTGATAGTGCTGTAGATCTCCAGATTGGTTTGAGGGTTCTGAGGGCATATCTGGCCTTTTGATTCGACATCCGATGTCTTCATCTGTGCCCTCGTCTTGGCTAACAACACTACCATTACCAAGATAGACAAACTTGTCAACCTCTTCAATGTTTTTGTAATGTAGTTGCAATGCATTAGTCTGTTGTTGATTCTCATGGATTCAGTCTTTCTGATGTTTATCTGGAGATGTTGCTTGAGTTGATATTAAAGTACAAATGCAAACATTTTGAAAAAAATTTGAAGGAATTCAATTTTTATCAAGGACAAAGATTATAATTTTTCTTTTCATTTTTTTTCTCATAATTTCCAAAATGAAAAGTAAATGAAAGATACATCATAAAAGATTTGTTCGATAAATATGAATCAAGGCTTTGAATTTTACATTATAACTGTCAAAATATATGGTCTGCTATAGATTTAATAGAAATTCTAATGACTGTCACTATGCTGAGATTGAGTTTTGTTTTGTAATTGCACAATAAATTTTATAACTTGGTACCGTACTTATAGTAAATAGCCCGATATGATATATATCTTATGGTTAAAATCATTTCAGAACTGCTGGAAAAAAACTTAAGTGTGGCTCCAGCAGAGTTCTCTTTGGCCTTGAAGAAACAGACTTCACGTCAGTTGCTGTTGTCAATCTGGGAAAGCAGGATGTTGATTTTGATGAGGACGAACAAGTATACCAAGGGAAGGAAAACGTCAGAACTGCAGTGGCTGGTAAGACAATTTATACTATTTTTACTAGGTCATATCAAATCGATGTGAACTGGCCATGTACAATATATACATAAATGGCAACTTAGGGAATCCCCCATGTTTACATAGATTAATGGAAGACCTCAAACACCCGATGCTATAATATTTCATTGCTTTTTAACAAAATTGAGAGAGGATATGATACAGTTCAGGCTGCTGTGACAGGATAACATCTTGGATTAACATGCTAATTGTGGATGTTTACACATAGATACAACTACTAAAATTTAGTTTTTCATTCAAAGGCAATTTCAAAACACAGGTTGTGACTACCAGTCTTAAGGAAAGCGATGAATCTTACAAAATATCGAGCAAACACTAGAACACTTACTTATCGCATGTCTTTTGTATATTCAAGTAGAAGAACAACCATATCTTTATATGCCTCATCTTTTAAACAGTACCATGTTTTCAGGGGTGTTGGTTGGTGAAGTTATATTTTTCTAACTTCTGGTTGCTGTAACCCAACAATCGAAAAGTATTTTTCAAAGAAAATATAACACTTGTAATGTAAAAGGTACAAATTTTCATCACATTGAAATAAAAATTGGAAGTCTTCCTCCTTTTAGTCATTTATGCTTCCCTGTTAAACAATGTTTTCTCTATCTTTTTCTTTAATCGGTTGTTTTTCGTTTTTTGTTTTTTTTTAATAGGTGCTCTGAGACTTTTAAGAGATGCTGGAGAAACTGAAGTTGAGGTGGAAACTTGTGGAGATGCACAAGGTATATATATATGGTAACATACAGAGATCAGTTTTCTGTGAACCTGAATTTCAGCAGCATGAACTATTTTTCAGTCTCAACGGTCGGTGCCAACACTGCAGTTTGTCCTGTTAAAGAATGTGTAACTTATCAGCTCCTCATCTCATCGTTACTGCCTAAAGGAAATAAAAACTCTGAAAACAAGAAATTGTGGGAACGTTGTTGGCAACCTTTTGATTCTAAAGAGAAGTACTGTTAAATTAGTTTTATTAAATATCAATTTCCATAGCAGAAATGTTTTTCTAAAGGTTGGTGTCGACCCACAGCAATAGGAAAAGCAAGCATACAAAGGGTGTTGATAGCAAGGACATTGAACTGCACATGACCAACAGCAAATACAAAGGGTGTTAATAGAAAGGACATTGAACTGCACATGACCAACAGCAAAGTTAAGAGAGGCATAATTAAATTGAACAGGGGCATTAATAGGCTAAAAAGATTTGGAATAAAGATAGCACTTTGTCCATTGCAGGTGAAATGGGTTGAGTAAGAACATCTTTGCACACATAATTATTAGGGAATATATTACAAATTTACGCATTTTATACTTTAGGCCTACAGTACATACAGTTTTAGAGATGGAAATAGTAGGTTTTTTATTAAAATGTATCCACACAGATTACAGTGTTTAGAAACGTTTTTTTCCCTTGTTTTTTTTTTTTCAGCTGCAGCAGAGGCAAGCTTCTTGTCTCTTCACAGTTTTGATGAGTTCAGAGCAGAGAAAGACAGAACACCATCTGTGAAAGTAACTCTATTTTCAGAGGAGATAGAGCAAGGGTTTGTTGGGTTACTCTTTTGTTGGGTTACTCTTTTTCAGTCTGACTTGCCTTGTGAATTTTTAGGTTTTAAGCTCAAGAACAAGATAATACAGAAGCATCCTATTTTGAAGATAATTATTTCTTATGGGGAGGGGCGGGTCCTGGATGGGATTTTCTTTTTTATCCACTTTAGCTAGTTTTAAGAACAACCATTGAAATCACCACATTCGAAAATATAGGAAACAATGTAGTTTTTGAAATTGTGTCACATGGTTGTCATGGTGAGTCGCCATATTGGATTTTAAGTACCTAAAATCAGTGAATTTCAAAATCTCTTCCTACATTTCTTCATCAAATGACATGAAACTTGTCAGAGATGTACAGCCACTGTATGTAAACAATACAAATTTACAATAGAGTGAATTTAGGCTATTTGAAATATATTTTTTTTCTACTTTACTTCATAGCGATCAAGGGGAAAAACTCATTTTTCTTGACAAAAATTCGGAGTTCTGTAAAAACTAAAACAAAATTTTGAAAAAAGCCCTTATTATAATGTTTATTACATCGATCAATTGGTGTTGGAGGAAATACGTTTTTAGATTGAAAAATGTACCTTTTGATAAAATCGCATATAAACGTAGTGCACATAAAAATCTAAAAATTTGTGGAAAAATTGTCCTCAAATCGATCCTAAGTCATTCCAGCAGTTTATGCTGGTTACCTCTCATCAAACTCGTTCCCTCTGCTTGCTTTGACAACTGAAACTAATATCTAATTTCAAAATAATCAAAAAAATTGGAAGAACCATTCGAGCTAGGGCTTTTCTTGGATGATTTCTCACAATTTTGGCACTCAAAATAGTGACTGCATTTCCAAAAATCCAAAAAAATTTAAAAAAAACTGAAAAACACCAACTTTGTGGTTTATATCTCCACACAAACGGATGAACCGACTGCAGAAACTAAAATCAGGAAGTCGATTATCGGTCACCTAACTGGCCATTTCAAGACCCATTCCTCCCCTTGAGCTGTTCTTTTCATCCTATTTGATGCCATGGTTTCATATGATATTGAAGAATTTAAAAAGAATTATGATGCAATAATGACTATTCATCATGAATTATGCTTCATGTAGTTGGGAAGACACTGTGTGGGTTACAGGTACTATAAGCAGTATGTTCTGCTTATTTTTAATTTCTGTACTAAAATAACCGTAATGTGAAAAAACTGTCTTAAAAGGTAGGCCTTTGAAGTATTACCTTTCTGTTTTGTTACTTGGTGTGTGTGATTATTACCTTAATTAGCATGTTTCTATATTAATTTTAAAATCTCCTTCACACCCAAGTAAGAGAACAATTCAGCATAGTTTTTGTTGTTTGTTTTTTGTTTGGTTTTTATAAACATTTCAACATTCAGTTGCTGGCTTTTATCTGTCCAAATTATGTTTGAAAAACTAGTAGAATATATAAACGTTTTATATATGGAGTAAGTATTCTCATGATTGTTTTGGGTTTAATTTTCCTTTTTGTTATTTCTCTTTATATTTTGAAGATCACAAGTGGTTGAAAAGTGGGCAAAAGGAGAAATTTTAGCTGCAGGTCAAAACTTTGCAAGATATTTGATGGAGAGTCCAGCAAACAAGATGACACCCACCATATTTAGTGAGAAAGTTGGTGAAAATCTGTCTCAGTTGCCCAACTGTAAAGTCTACATCAGGTGAGCAACCTTCACTTCTAAGAGATTATAAATACTATGGTTTAAAACAATGTTAATGATAAACTGACTCTTCTCTATCTGCACTCCACGTTTTAAATCAAGAACTACCATTTTGTCTCCGTAGACCCAACCATTTTTTAATTAGAGGAGTCATTTTCTAAATACAATACCAAAATTAGTTAAAAAGATGTGCAATGAACAAAATGCAAGTTTGAATAAACAAGAGGGGCCCGACAACTGAAATGTAAGAGACAATATGTAGAGTCTAATAGAGTGGCCTTTTCATTCAAACTTAAGTTCTGTAGTTCTAATTTATTATTCTTTTAACCTGATAACTGATTACTATTTTGTTTGTTTGTTTCTTTGTTTTGTCAAAACAGAGATCAATCATGGGCACGGTCTATGAACATGGGATCATTCCTTTCAGTAGCAAAAGGATCTGAAGAAGAACCTAAATTTCTGGAAATTGACTATGAAGGCGGAAAATCAGACGAAGCACCTGTGATCTTTGTAGGCAAAGGAGTTACTTTTGACAGGTATATAAAATAGTTCTTCTCTGTGTTTTAATTTATCATTTTAATTATATTTTTATTAATGTTATTATGAATCATTTTTATTTACTTAATCACTTTATTGCAAAGGTTGTTTTTTTTTCATACATATTAAATTACTTCAATTCTATGTTGTATAATTACTTATGGATACCACCAACTAAGCCCCAGTCACTTTCTTCCTATCTTATTCTCCATCTTTCATACAAGAAATATCTGAGACATTAATTAAAACAGCTCATATCCTGACGAAAATAATGTTAAAAACCTGAGATGAGAAAAAAAAATACACTGTCATTCAGATTATAATAATTATGTGAGTGCTGAAATATGTAGAAATTACTAATAAAACTTACAAAAAAAATTCCTGCTCACTTTAAAAGCTTGAAATTTTATTCAACATAAGGTTGTTTAGGAGATATAAATTAACTTTTTGTTTCCCAATTTTTAGTCTTTAAATTATGAAAACAGTCCTTAAAAAATATGTATTTCCGCCTATTTATAAATATCTGCTTTTTTTTTTTTCTACAGTGGCGGTATATCCATAAAGCCCTCTGCCAATATGGACAATATGAGAGCTGACATGGGAGGAGCTGCCTGTGTGGCCGGAAGTCTTCAGGCAGCAGCACGTCTTGGTTTACCTATCAACATCAAAGGTAAATAATCTGTACAAACTGCAGTTGTCAGGCAGTCATGAATCTGTACATTTACAGAAAAATATTAATTGTCTATAAATTGCCCTCTCTATGTTGTAAACTCTTTTTTAGCGGTAAATTCATATTTTCAGTTCAAAACCTCAAGGCTTGTTTGAAATTAAATTTAAAATTAGACATGAAGCTGTAATTCCTCTTTAAAGACCTGCCACCTTCACTGAGCGTCTACAAGTACAAAGATCTTTCAAATAGATTTACATTTATGAATGAAGTTGATTGATATACAGCTTATGCAACCCTTCGGTTTTAATAGAAACACCATGGGAATGAGGAAATGCTAGCCCATAGATGTAGTTAAACAATCTACTGATTTAATTTATTAATACTAACTTGCATAAGATTAGACTGTATGGATTAACTAATATGGTGGACCAGTGATCTATATAAGCTTTTCATTATTCGGATTGATATTTTGCAGCCAGACTTATTTTTATTGGTGCATGATTTATTTTTATCTTCTACCTACAAGCTCTTATACCTTTGTGTGAAAACATGCCAAGTGGGAAGGCTAACAAACCAGGCGATGTTGTTACTGCAATGAACGGAAAGACCATACAGGTTAACTAATTCTTAATATAAACATCTATAAACTTAAAAGAATTTTGATGTGATGACATTAGCTTTTTTTCCCATCATGTTGCACATGTGCAAATTTTTTTAATTATAAAATTATGGACTTGTGCTAGCACCTCTTTTTATTGATCTGCACACCTTCCGTTTAGAAAAAGTGAAATATCAATATTTTTACTTTTTTATAGATTTTTTAAATATCCCAAAATGGTGCAACAAATCATCGGATCCATATTTTTGTAAAAAAAAATTAAGTTCATAGGAATTCCATCTGTACAAATGTTTTGGTAATAATTATGTTTGTGTTAAAAAAAATTAATCCCTATCTTTAAATATTTTGCGATCACTTTTTAAAAATTAGTTTCTATTAGTTGTCAAGTATGATACAAATATTCTTGATAAAATACTGTTTTCTAATTAATACACAAGTTAGTACAGTTTCTTTTTATTTTAAAGGAACTCAATTACTCTTAAAAAGCTTTGGACGATTTTCACTTTAGGCTTTCTCTTTTTTAAGAACACTAAGCTATGGTCATTTTGATACATACTATTACACTATTGACATTTTATGTTGTTTTTTTTTTGTTTTTCCATTACAAGGTTGATAACACTGATGCTGAAG
Organism: Elysia chlorotica; assembly: GCA_003991915.1. Classification (NCBI taxonomy): domain Eukaryota; kingdom Metazoa; phylum Mollusca; class Gastropoda; family Plakobranchidae; genus Elysia; species Elysia chlorotica. The sequence goes on along the minus strand of RQTK01000214.1, from coordinate 269,237 downwards.
GCAGATTGATTCTTGCAGATGCTTTGTGTTATGCAGAAACTTTCCATCCTAAGCTCATCTTAGACGTTGCAACACTCACAGGTATTATATATGTTGGCTTGCAGTTCAGATAATAATGTTGTGATGTGTGTTGCAGATCCTAACTGCAACTTCAAATGCTACCAGCTGTTACTTGTATATAAACACTGGTGCCACATTTGGTTAGCTGGTACAACTACTCTTTAACTTTTGTCCGTCCTTTTAATCCTCAAAATGAACCACAAGCCCAGAGTGAGTTCTCAATTAAGCAGGTTCGATGTGTGATAGTGCAAGTTATTAAGTGTGTGTGTGTGTGTGTATGAAAGTGTAAATTTTCTGGCAACACCAGTAATTCGTTTTGTTTTATCAGTGCACTTCACAAATTCCAACTAAGTCACATAATATGACTTTCGTAAATTTTATAGTTTATCGCAGTCAAATCTAATGCCAAAAATAAAACGTATTACAAGACTAAAATAGAAACAAAAACTGGAACCAACTATAACTAAAACCCAGTCAGTAGCTTTCATATAGCCGCTAAAAGAAAATTACAAAACTATAGTGTTAGACATGCAATCCCATACATGTAACATAAACATTGTACTGAGAAGTTTATCGATTCATAATCTACATGTATGCCTCAAACATCATATCCTCCTCTTCATCCTGATCCATTATAATCAACTATCATTGTTTATATTATCATTGTAACTACAAGACATGGCTTCTTAACCGTATAAACTCATTTCAATTTAAAGTTAAAACATAGAATTCTCTATTCCGCAATTTGTACTCTATCATACAAAAATAATGCGTCTATTTTAAATGTAGCATTGAAAACGACAAATCTACAAATTACGCAAATTTTCATCTCATTTGACTTACTCGAAGTTCACAGTTAAGCAACAATAAAAATTACTATGTAAATCTCAATACATGTACCTTTCTAATGTTATGCTTTACATCTCTGTAGTCCCTATAAGGTTACATTAGTGCACTCTGTGATTAATATGTAACATGAAACAAAAATACATAGGTTATACTCACTACAAGCATCCAAGCTGCTCAAGACTCAAAGTTCTCTGCGTCAAAAGTTTGGGTTCTAAGACGCGAATGTTCGACCAGAACTTGCTCTTGACACACGCAGATCGGCCTCTTATATCCAGATGAGGATCTCCAAAAACTGCTCTACATTTATAATACTATTGAACAAATATAGTTAAGTTTAAAACACTATGGGGAGCTACTTCATAAAATAAGTTTGCCCCATATTCTTTTCCAGAGGGGTGGTTGAACTAGAGGCAGGGTGAGGGTCCTAATTGTTCTATTCAAGCGACACATGTGAGACAGGCTGCCAATATTTTTACCATAACTTCAGAGCCTCACATTTCTTGCAAGATTGCCCCAAAGACCTAGAAAAGGTTTGTTGCCCCCGCTGTGAGTAGACCCAGCACTTTTTCAATGGTGACCAACAATAACCTGTTTCTCATGTTTAGCTAACTCATTTTCATGTAACGACAATTAGCCTCACATTCATATGGTAACAAAAAACACTTCCTACACCTACAGGTGCTGTAATGGTAGCTTTGGGGGCAGGAGTGACGGGGACATACACTAAGTCTGAACCTATCTGGAACACTATACACACGGTAAATACTTTGCCCTTTTTTTTTTTGTTTTCTTATTTTTTGTTAAACTGTCTTCGATTGTGTTTTCTGTTGTCATGTGTAACATGCTATGTTTGTCTTTTAGTCTTTTTCCCCTAGATCATGATTTTATCCTCTGTTTTGGATCGGAAAGGTTAGAAACCTTTTCTCCGAGGAAAGCCTATTTTTAAACATCTTCCAAGAGTTTGGGAGAATATTGCATGCATCATAGTCAACTTATTCTTATTCTGGGCTCTGACATTATAGTTTTCAAAATTACTTACCTCCACTGCCCTTGCGTCTTATGTCTTTTAAAGGTTACTTTTTCCTTAATTTTTCAAGAATGATAATTAATGTGCTTTATAGTTTATGGCTTAATTTTGTTTAAATGCTGCTTTTTCCGTAGTTGTGGCTCCACCTTTTTAAAAGTTTGGTTTCGAAGTATCAATTATTTAACTAGAAAATGCAGGTGCCCATAACAAATCTTCTCTCCATCCCTCTTTTTATTTCAAACATATATGCTGTGGAAAAGTTTGCTGAGATAGAAAAGATTTTGCTTTAAGAATTTACTCATCTGATTTCAGATGTCAGACAGTATTTTAAGTTTAGTTTATTGTTTGCATATTCATGGTTGTGTTTTAAATGATTTTATTTCTGCTTCATATTTTTGTTCTTAAACATAGAAGAATGTAAGTTTTAAAGTTTATTGCAGTCAAAATAAAAATACTAAACTAACTATAATGAAATACAAATTAAAAAAACACCAAAAGAATCCAGTCAGTAGCTTTCATATAGCCGCTCAAAGAAAATTGCAAAACCATCGTGTTAGACACACAATCTCATACATGTAACTTAAACATTGCATCAGTTTATCAATTTATAATCTACTGTATCCTACATCATATCAGATCGTACCATCTTTTTCATCCAAATCTGTAACAACATCATTTATCACTGTTTGTACTATTACCATAACTACAAGCCATCCAACTTTAGGCATATTAACAGGATAAACTTATTTCAATTTATAGTTGAAACATAGAATTCTTCTACTCCGCAATATGTGCTCTCTCATACAACAATAATGCGATTATTGGAAATGCATCAATGCAAGCGACAAATCTTTATCTTATTAGACTCACTCGAAGTTCAGAATTGAACACCAATACAAACATTATCCCAATGCCTTTCTAAGGTTATGTTTTACATTTATATATACCCTATAAGGTTACATTAATGCACAACGGCTTAGAGTTTAAACTCACCTCTGCGATTAATATTTAACATGATACAAAAATACAATACACTACCACCATCCAAGCTGCACAAGACTCAAAGGTCTCTGCGTCCAAGGTTCGGGCTCTACAGTGCGAACACCCGACCAGACTTGCTCTCGACATGCGCAGTTCGGCCTCTCGAATTCAGATAAGGAGCACCGAAAACTGCTCTACATTTATAGTACTATCAAACACAGATTTTTTTTAGGTTTCACGATCAGAGATAGGAATCTTCCTGAGTGCCAATATTAATGAGGGGGTGGGGTAGGGGGGGGTATCAAATTAACTGAAAAGTACCGAGTTCACCCCATATCATCGCTCACTCCGTGACAACACTGTTCGATAAAAGTTTCCTATTTACAAAGACGATTCCGTTAGTAACCACACACGCACTCAAGGAACTTTCTCTCGTTCAATTTTAAACAATACATCTAGTGTTTAGAATACGGAAGTCATTCTCTCAAGGCCCACCCTTATCAATATCACCCATCGCCACAGATACCGTAGGTGGGTCTACGACGATGTAAACCTATGATCTTAGGCAGTGCAATAAATTTAATCTTATCCACCCCGGGAACTCCTAGCATCTATGATGTGACACCACCATAGACCAGCTCTATAATTAACACGCCGTCTCAAACGACCATAGTTAGGAGCCGAACGATGTCAGCGCACACCCACACCTCGAATCAAAGTATGCAGCATGTAACGGCTCAGCGTTTAAGTAGAAAGCCTCCATTGTTCGCTCCGGTAACTCTATCTGATAAGACGCCTTCCCCAAATCATCCCGACTTCTGAGGAGGTGGCGAACTTTACGCCAGTATAATGCACGCTAGTTCCCCTAGAATAGTTACGGTGCGGTAGACTTGACTTGCTTAGTCAAGGTACAAGAACTTAGAAGCCTAAGACTATAGTAAAACTCGTAAGTTTACACGTGTATGAACATACGTACATCTATTCAAATGATTGTGCCGCGTCTTCGCTGCGAAAATGCCGCCCCGGGTGTCGAAATCCAAAAAACAGAAACGCGGGCATCAGGTGAGATTTGAGCCCCTGTTCGTAAGTCGAGAGGACAAACTGACTGGGTTAACTGGGGGCGCCTAGTATCCCGGCTCTTCTTTGTCTCATAGATCACTGTCAAAGTGACCATCGTCTTTCTTTAGAAGGGAACCCAAACCGCCTTCTTTTCTCCGTGGACAAGCTTTGCTAGCTCACGTTTTCATATGTGGGTGAACGAACCTGGCTCATTGTTATCAGGGGAATACCCGTGATATGGATTTGTCTAAAGCATAAAGAGGAGTTGGGAAGAAAGAGAGAGAGAGAGAGAGAGAGAGAGAGAGAGAGAGAGAGAGAGAGAGAGAGAAGGAAGAAACGAAAACTTCTCCCAAAATTCCTCTCCTCATGGTAAGTTTATCGTAACACTTAATAAGTGTTTAGATAACTACTGAGGATTTAAAGTGCATAAAACAAATGCGTCAATAATGACACTTCAGAAAATAAAGCGTGATCGTACCATTATCGCTTTAGTAAAGTCAATGGTAGACGAGGTATGTATTTTATACAACTTATCTAATCGTGAACATCTATATCGATTATAAATTTACCAAATCGAGGACATTATCCAAACGATGAGAAATGCAAGACGATCAGAGACTGATCCAGACAATAAACTCAACTAGTGCTTGACTCAGGTGTGGATACTGCGAATTTGAAATCTTATAGATCTAGATCTAGATATATAAATTGATGAAAGGAAACCCGCTTTCTAAGTTTCTATACCGGTACCATGCAAGGCGGCCCATCCGCCAACTCTAGGGATAGTGAGGAGCGTTAGTCCCGCTAAATACTAGGAACGGCAGAGTAAATTTGTGGATTTGCTGTCAGTGTTTACATAATTTCAATGTATACACATGCCCAGGTATTATTCTAATTACTTAATTCAAATTATTGTAAAATTAAAAAGTAACGTTATTTTATAAATGAACGTTATACAAAAATTATAAAAACTTGAAAGTAAAACACGGACTGAAAACATTATAACAGGTTTAAGGAGAAAACGAAGAAATATCTTTAGGAAGAATACTATTAAATATAATATTAGATATATGAATGGGTAGAAACGAGGCGGTGGTGTAAGCGCGTATCAATGATAGTGTTAATTGCTATACAAAGAATAGCCTTTTGTCCGTTACTACCGTATCTGATCTTACGGCGGATGTAATAAATTCCTCTCGAGCCACAGTCACAAACACAAAGTGTACCACTCTAACCCAATGTACCCGTTCTCGTTCTCTACCTGACTTTGACTTATACCCATCAGTCCAACCATCTGTCTGTCAGTCTCTGCTTTATTTTCTCTCATAATATCCATCTATTCATAATTTTAACCACCTATGTCTGTCTGCCTATCAACATTTTTCTTATACTTTATCCGTTTACCCATCTCCCTTTTCTTGTCCGTCTATCTCTCTGTATCTGAGTTTCTCTCACACTTTATTATTCACCCCTTTCTCTTTCTTTCTCTTACACTTCTCTTCTGTCTCTCTCTTTCGCTTATTGCATTTCCTACAAATCTCTTGTCTGTCTGTCCGCCCATCTCTCTTTCCCTACACTTCTCACAAATTTCAAAGAGCTAGCACCATATTAAGAGAACGTCATTGGCTTCCAATAAAGCTTAGTGTAGATTTTATGATAGCAATGCTTACATATCAAAGCCAAAAAGATTCATTTTTTTTCCATCTTACTTGAAAGGCTTTTTACATATCTATAACAGTATAAGCCTGAAAAACAGCTGCGATAAAAAAAATAAATCACCTTTGTGCACGCCAAAGTTTACCTAAAAATTTATGGTGAGCTATCTTTTAATTTAAAGGTCTTGAAATTTGGAATAATCTACCACAGTCTATATTAGCTTCCGATAGTTTGCAAACTTTTAAAAGTAGAGTTAAAACTTTCTTTTTTACATCTTTCATCGACTCCACGTCATTTTCAGAAAAGATAGCCATTAGTGCATTAATGTAGTTAATATGCTTATAATATATTCTGTGTAACATTTTTATTGTACCATTTATTCACAAGTCCTATTTCTTTGTAATCTGAATATTTACATATGCTATAATATCCCTTACTCTAAAAATTATTTAATAATAAATGTAGGCCTACTTTAACACTAGTCCGCTAAATTTATGCTGGTGCTTTTGTATATGTACCATCTGCTTCCTCCATGATTTACATATTTATTTCATTGTATTGATTTTTATAGTATGATTTATTTGCTAGTTATTTACAGTGATTCTTAATGTTAATGTATTATGCCACTTTTATTACACGAGCTATCAACTAGAACTTTATTATGATTCTGTGTGTATAATATATAAATATATTTTATTGGTTTCTTTTTATGTGTAGGACTATTTAAGTTGTATACCTAAAAATATTTTCTGGATAAACGCGGTAGGCCCTTGGGCTGAACAAAGCTTGCTGTGTTACTGGTACTGGTATTATCTCAGCGGTTTCATTACCAAGACGATGAGAAAGAGACGGGATGTATCGGTCGGTGCAAGTTCATCATATCCATCGTATCCACTGGTGCCGGTTGCTTTCTATAATCAATGTACCTTTAGCATCTTCTTCTTTGACGGGTCGTGATAATTAAGCACTCTAAAGGGATCTTAACATTCAAGACAGAATAGGATTCTCTTTGGTAACATATGAAACGTAAAACTAGGAGGGGGATTCTCTCCTTCAAAAAAATATTCAAGGCTGGGGGCGAACTGGCGAAAATGGTAGAGCACTGGTCGTCCAAGCGAGAGGTCCGCGGTTCGAAATCCAAAATCGGGCAAATTTGTCAGATTTCACCCCCTACTGATTCAAGAGAGCTTCTCTCCCTCGAAAGAAAAACACCTTTCAAGACACCTGAGCGTCGTGGGGAAGAGGTTACACTTTGTTCCTCAAATCTGACCAGTGTAGCCTCAAAGAGGTTAACTATTTAATAAGTACCATCCCGCTCCGTAGTGTAACAGTATCTGATAAAGCGCCTCAAAGGACCCCATCCATCTTCTGAAGGGCGGGGGCCGAGTGGATAAATAATTGGTTCCACATGACGTTTACTCTACTTCTTCAAGTACCAGATCTATATCACGGATATATAAGTATAACCTACGCGGTTAGAAGGGGGGGGGGGGTTAAATAGTATCACCTTACACTTACTGCTCTGCCGTTTCAAATAGTATAAATCAACAGTTTTGTACCAAATGCGGAAGCGACGTTTTTTTATGCAACTTATATGACAACATTAGCATATACGGCCAGCCATTTCATAATTGTATGCCACATGAATCATAATATTAATCACATGCCGAAACATTGATGTTGTTGGGTTTTTTGTAATGGCTTTTTACATCTGTCGACGAATTGCATTATTTGTGTTGCTCGAAAGTATTTCTTAGGCTAAGGTCATTGATTTTAATAATTGTACAGGTTGACTATGTCGAAAACTTTTTATTGCACTGGGCACTGGTCAGCCCCATGCGCTTTCCAACCCACCCGACGCTTCTGTGTACATCCTATCTTTAACACAGTTCAGGGACTTCTCCGCAGCTCCTCCGTATCACTTTCTAAAGAACATAACATACCGTTTGCGGACAGCCATATAATTTTTATAAGAAACATTCCTTTATACATACTTTGTAAATAATAGTCATTAAAACTTAAGGTGTGGTTTTGTGGTTTAAGCTGTCTTTCTGTTCTTCTATAGTCCCATGCACATCGTGCATTTCTATCCTTTCTATCATAGCTGTCAAAGCTCAAGTTGTGCTCTACTAAACAGTCTGGTTTGGAACACATATTTATTGTCAATAATCTTGAATATTTTTAGTCCTTAAATCTTTATATTTGTATTTGAAAAACCCTTTTTGAAGCTCTAACTGTATTAAACTAAGACACACACACATAGAAAAATGATTATTTAATCATCACGCGAGGTTTCACCTTCATGTTGTTGTTGTTGTTTTTTCGTGTTTTTTTTACTTCGATTAAGTTTCGCTTGTGAAATATATATCTTTAAATAATTAGTATTACCGGTACTTATATTTGTTTCCTTAAAAAGATGTGGAGAATAGCTATTCTAGTATAAGAAAGAGCATTTGGAGAGTTAAGGGTTATAAAAGATTGATGTAACATTGCAGTTCAATTCACCCTTGTAATCCGCAGTAAGCAATAGCAGTAGTGTAGGTGTAGTAGTAGCAGCAGCAGCAGCAGTAGTAGTGGTAGTGAGCTAGAATGATGACAATACCAATTGACTTTATAGTACAATGTATTTTTAAAAGCATGCCACTCCCAAATTAATTTGAATGAATATAACAATTTTCAGAAATCAGTTAGAAAAAAAAATTAAGATGAACAATCTCTCCTGACAAAAAAAATAATACCTTCTTAATGTTAAACACGGATACTTTCCCAAATGGACTCATCAAACAGTCTGTCGATGTCCTGATAAAGCTTGCAATTAAAATGTTTTTCAATTGTCAATGTATGTTTTCAGGCTGGTATGATAACTGGAGACCGCATGTGGAGGATGCCACTGCTGAAATATTACACCAAACAAGTGACCAAGGCTGATCTGGCTGATGTTGACAATGTCGGAAAAAAGAGAGGGGAGGCTGGAAGCTGTACGGCTGCTGCATTTCTACAGGTCAGGGCTTTGGTCTTGAGAGGGAGAGAGAGAGAGAGAGAGAGAGAGAGAGAGAGAGAGAGAGAGAGCAGGGCTCTCATACCCCTGGATTTATAGTCTCCTAGGTTCCACTGAAAGATCCTATATACTGCGTTATAAGATTTTTGCAGTACATTTGCCTTAATTTTATATATGTACATTTGGTCTGAGTGTTACACCAGGAGAAAAGATGCCCTTATCAGTATTTTCATCAAAACAATTAACAACGAAAAGGATTAGAGTAGTATGATTGCTGATATCTGTAACAATCTTACACATGAAGACTATCATATCAGTTATCACCTTGTGTTGAATATCTGTGAAATGTTCAATTTTTTTTTTTTATGACATTATTCTAAAATAATATTAAATTATTATAGATGAACAAATTTAAATGGTAAGCAAAAACTTTAACACATTCGGCTTTTAAATAATGCTTGCGGGTTTGTTTGTTGTTTTTTTTCCATGGTTTTTTATATAGTTATAATTGACCCATATTTACGTTAAAGTGCAACTTTAAGAAAAGTATTTATTTGCTGTTGCTGGTCTTTTTGTTGCTGTTTTTAGTACAGTGTGTTGCTATTATGGTTGTTTTTATGTCATTAGTTGTATTTTTTTTTTGCATTCTTTATTTAACATCATTTTCAATGTAAGCATACAGAGAAATAATTAGGAGCGTTTTGCTTACTTTATACCAGGAATTTGTGAGTACAAAAGAGTGGATCCATCTGGACATAGCAGGTGTCATGATCAACATTGATGATGTTCCATACCTTGGGAAAGGCATGTCAGGTGAGAGCATAGTGCTGGTCCTTTTGTTGCATAGTTACTTACTTCTTTTTTTTACTTAGTAATGAGCAGTAGAGGCTGAAACAGAGTTGTGATCATAGTAACTGTTTATTGTAGTGAGGAAAAAAAGAATTGATCACGGTTACTGTTTTTGCTCTTTTATCTTGAAATATAATTTAAATTCATAATCACAAAGCATTCAAAAATGCATTTTCTTATAAATTGTCTTAAAACTAAAACTTATGACTTGGATGCCTTAATATTATTAGTAATTAAAAAAAAAAAATTTGTTTTTTTTTTAATTTGTGTTGTCTTTACCGGGGAAAAAATAATTGTAAAGGCATCTGGTTTAAGTGAACACTTTGGGACCAGACCAGACCAGAATATTGTGTAAACTTAAAGCAAGAGTTGACCTTATCCATTACATAAATAGACAGGAAAGGGTTGATTTGATTATGTTTTCCATTTGTTAGAAATACAAATTCTGCTCTTGCGTAATTATATGGTTTCCTGACTTAATCAAATGTTTTTCTTACTATGTTTTACACAATAATAATATATTTTTCAGGGTACATTATTGTTTTCTTATTGCATTTTTTTTCTTTTAATCACATGCAGGCCGGCCAACGCGGACATTGGTGCAGTTTCTGGAACTTTTGAGCAAACAATAACTCAACGGATCTTACTGTGACACTCTAAGTGAAGCAAATCAAACAATATTGTATTTCTTTCTTTTTTTTTTATATTCATTATTTTCAATTATGTATTTCTATATATTGCTTGATATTTTGCTTTAATTAAACTTGATTTCATGGATATAAAACAGAAAAAAATAAAATGTATGATTTTGCATACCTGTAACAGTGCTTCAATAAAAACATTATGTGATTCTCTTCTATTTTTATCGTTTAAGCGTTCGATAATTTGTTAAGACTTATCATAAACGAGGGAAAGGTTATTGGTAAAAATCACAAAAAGTAAATAGAAAAAAAACATATACCTCTTTCATCCCTGAAAAAATGATAGCTTAATACCAATAAGTGGGTTAAACATTTTTATAGCTTGGTGAACGTTTACAGTATACTTACTTAAAGTTGCACCAGAGAATACACAAAGTAAACCAATAGCTAGTCTAAATATGTCTTACATGGTGACTTCAAATTTATTACTATTAATAACAATGATCACTTACAGAATACCAATATTCTAAGTGTATAAGATTAAGGAAATAAATTATGTTGTCCCTTTGACAAAAAAAAAAAAAAAGAAAAAATTACTGTGATAGGATCATTAAACTGTATGTCCATTTGTAACGTCATTCCATTTCAACAACTACAAGCTGGAATAATTGGCTCAGAGGATATAATCTGTCTCCTTTCAATAAAATAATAAGTATAAAGTATTAAAATATAAAGGTTATCATAAAATGAACAGAAAGTTGATATACACTACAGCATAAAATTATACACTATTTTTTAAATTTACAGTTAAAAGGTGAAAAATCTTAATGCTTGTAAAGTACATGTATATGTATACAAAATCAAAGACGGGGTTGAATGATCTTCCTCCCAAGTTGATTTTTTATTTTCTCCAAATCTTGATTATTTTAATGTTGTTGTTTTTTTTGGGTGTGTGTGTGTGGGGGGAGTCTGAAATTAAAATGTGCGCTCCAAAGTAAGATTTAACATCAAGATCTCGAAGTTTCATCTTCCTCTGTCAATTAATTGTTACATTTGGGGGAGCAACAAACACAAACGTCACAGAAAGAGAAATGATACTGAAGCAGAATAATCCCCTAGCTTAGAACTTGGTCTTTGGCCACATTTCTGGCTGAACTCATTTTGCCCTTTTGTTATTATTCTCTAGAGGTTTATCTTAGGTACCAGTATTGGTTGTTTGCACAGGACTCTTGAAACATTGGGTGCTGTTATAGTTAGAGGATCTAGGGTACCCAATGGGAATCCTATTGGGAGACACAGCTGGAAACAGGTGTCGACCAGCTCTTTGCAGGAGGGGATCTCTCTTCTAGGGTTCCATGAAAGATCATTTACGGCGACGGGTCACAAAACTGACGTCTAACAATGTAACGTGTTGCCCCACAGGCAGAAATCAGGGATACCATGGCTCCTATCTCTGATACGGACCCAACCAGACTATTCAACCAATAAATTTGCCCGATGGTACCTCCCACTTGTTAGCCCAAGGTCGTACCACCTGCCGCAGTCTCACTCACCCACCTCTGCCCCACATCCCCTCACCTTAAGAGGTGTTAACATAAGCAGTAGGACATCTTATTTATGGCTTTCTGAGCCAAAACACCTTTCGCATAAATTTAGAGACTCGGTAAATGATATTTAGGAGTCCACCAAAATAAACATATGTCGGGGATTATGCCCTTCTTTACAAAAGCCTTTTTTCTACCCTCATAACTCTATTTGTAAAAGTTGCTTTCTTCGTTTACAATTAATCACAACAAAATGGTTTACTGTTTGCAAACTCTTTTAAATAAGAAGATAAAAAATCTAAATAATGTCTTAAAATGATATTGCGACCCGTGACTTGAGGCAAAATCTGAAATAATTGTGTCGAAATTACAATCCTGTGGCGGACAGTTGCTCACATGAGATGGGATCCACAAAAAAAGACGTAGCTTACGACGGTATGGATACACAAAAAAAGACGTAGCTTACGACGGTACCTTAAGCTACGTCATGTTTGTGCATTCTACACATGGAGAATAATTTTAAATGCTGTTATAGGCATTTATCATTTCTTATGTATGTACCCTACGATTAATTAATGTTTTCTGCGCTTTTAAGGCCTCACAAAACACAGATTGTACCAGGTATAATACAGATTGTTGTCGCTTTTGTTGTTATTGATCCTGTGACATTTTAGGATTTTGCCCTTTTGCCCAGTGTCCCATGTTTTGGTTTCTGCATGTGTTTAGGAGTTGCCGTAGCGTCCCGTGGCGTTTTCCTTGTTTGGATTCAAGGGAAAGGAGGGAGTTCTTGCTCTAGTCTTACTAGACGGGCTGTATAAGAGTCCACAGTCTCGTAGGTATAGAGAGAGACACACAGCGTGCATATTGTGTGAAGCTGGGTGTTACGTTTATTAAAATAAGCATGGAGTTTTTGTTCTGTTCGTCGACGGAAGATACATGTACCAGGTAGTGGATTATCTATAGATTTCTATTGTTACATCATACAGTCACGATGCACCAACATCGTATCTGCACTTTTGTTTTAAAGACCTTGCTTAACATTATTGAATCTAGCCAATCTACCGTGTTAACGACGCTTACGATCATAAAAAATCATAGCAGACGTTCACATTTCATAAATCTTGCTATCACTAGTATCAGTGTCACTTAAGAAAAAGTCATTAAAAAGTGTCACTACGCGGTTTTTTTTTACAAAGAGAACAGCTCTCATCTTCGAGACAGTTTGCACTTAACATATGGAGGAACCATCCCAAATTTCCACCCATTATATCGGTTAGGTAATAAAAATAGTCTGTCAAGATAGCAGCCAAGCTCCCCGCAGCCTATTACTTCCAAACGGGGTAAGATTGGTGGACAGGGCATGTGGTCGAATCGCGGGTTGTGACTGAATGAATGGTTGCTGCTTCGAAACATAAGAGTGGAATCCGAAATTATTTGACGATACAAATGGCGCTCCTCAATGTGCTTTCTTTCGTCCAAAATGCCGCTATTATTTTACTGTATTCAGTTATGCCTTAGAAAACAGAAAAATAATTCTGTTGTTTGTTTTTTTTAATCCGTATTTCACGGAAGTTAAAGAGTTTTATAAACTCGCTTTGAACTAATAATAATAATAATAATAATAATAATAATAATAATAATACTGTATTCAGTGATGCCTTAGAAAACAGAAAAATAATTCTGTTGTTTGTTTTTTTTAATCCGTATTTCACGGAAGTTAAAGAGTTTTATAAACTCGCTTTGAACTGTAAACTACAGTGTAAAAAAGAGCTGAGTTGAGTTGGTTGCTTAACGTACAATGTCAACACTATATAGGCTATATTATGGAGGTGCCATAAGACTAACATCTGACAATTTTATGTGCTGCCACAGCCACACACGAGATAGAGTGCGGAGACCAGTCCTGGACTCGCTTTTCAGCCGGTCACAAACACACACACCAAGCTTGGCCAATAGCGGGTATTCATTTACAGATGACAAAGCGGCGGGTACTAATAATAAGGATGATAATAATAATGATAATAATAATAATAATAATAATAATAATAATAATAATAATAATAATAATAATAATAATAATAATAGCAATTATGAAAAATAATAATAACAGTAAAATTATAATGGTGGTGATAGTAATAATGATAATGGCAGTACACTGAATTAGTGAGCATAATTATGTATATTAGAAGAAAAAAAACAGTTACGATACACACACGTACACTCGTCAATCCGTACATTTACATAACATGCTAGGATTTATAGTTCCACTCCTTACTCCTTATACAATAACTTCAACAGCCTGCTCGTTATTAACATTGCAGCTGCTTCAAAATTCACAAAACTCTCTTAGTCCTCAAAACACTACTCCTTTTGTGCACGGTCAAGTACATCTTATCCCTTGACAACTTGATCGATACAAGCTGTGCCACAACAATACGCAGCCAGACAGATCAGCGAAGACGAGATCAGCTGACGTATGTCTCATGCCCGTAAAAAGAACAAGGGGAACACAGAACTGCACACCTACACCAACAATAAAAAAAAGACTTATTAATCACAGCATTAGTAGACGTCAACAAGAACATTACCGAGTTATATTATCAACCTATCACAGTAACACAATAACATCGTTTTAAAAAAAGCCCAGTTTTGTCTTATACCTATAGGCTTACACATCAATAAAATTCAACTCAGTGCAGAATTCCGTACATGTATACCTATTCAGTCGCCCAGCAGAGTCTTATTTTCTTAAATGACGACGATGAAAAAATGTCTTTTGATCCATCTCCTTATTTTCTACGCCAGTACAGCGATTTTACTCTATTAGAACAAGAAGGTTCCGCTCTTGATACATTCATGAATCTCACGCTGGTGAAGCTAATACGATGTAAAAATAAGACCTCCACCTTCCACCACGAGGAGGCAAGACTCTTGTAGAACTGACATAAGATTTAAACCCGCTGACATAGGTGGCGCAGTATTTTAATTTTTTTTTTTTTTTAATCATCGACTGCGTAGATCAAGGAAGCAAAACATCCAAAAACAGCCAATGCTGGTTAGATCAACGCACAATTAATAGTCAAAGTTCTCCATGTCGCCGACCCTGAACTTGGAAGGTTTTATATCCTAGCGAAGATCAGCAAACAGCGCAATCCTAGCAGGCATCATAAGTAACTTGCCGTCACATGTATAAGATGATTTGGATTTCCTGCGGAAATTTTATGCTATTGATGAGGAAAACCCTTTCCCCCAGGGGTAGAACATCGGCTTCCGACGTTATTATTATTATCATCATCATAATATTATTATTATCATCATCATCATCATCATCATCATCATCATCATCATCATCATAATAAGCTCAATCTCCCACTAAAATCAATATTGGAAGAGTACAAATGTGGCAAAGCCAGACTACTCTCCATGTTCAAGGATTCCGATGACCCGGTTGTAAAGACAGTGCAACCTACTTAAAAGACCGGGAGGAAATGGAAAGCTGTCACATCTGTGGATTAAGCTAAAGAATGCCTTAGGATCAAAGAAGTAACAAACAAAAACCCTAATAATAAACAAAGTAAAAGAAAGAAGGAAAGGGTAGAGAAACATGTGCATCAATTCTGATAGAAAAAAATATTAAGGCACCTAGGCGAGGGATACTAAATTTTTGTCGAGGTTGATTATTTGTTGAACAAGTTGAATGCTGCTCGCAAATCAAGTTATTGGCATCAAACAAATAAGCGAATTTAGTTTTTCTCATCAGAAATCAAAAGTAGTCTACGCCCTGTCTGCCAGTGTTATTGGCTACTTAAGCTACTCATGTAGGCCTATGGGCTTCCATATTGTCATCTGTTTCAGTATTTTGTTATTTAATCATTGTAAATACAAAAGGTCCCGAGTTCGAATCCTGGCGGTTGCGTTCCCTACTGGTTGGGTCGGTGTCAGTTTATGTGACGGCTTAGACGGAGTCATGGTATCCCCGCCTGTCTCGTGTGTTGCAGCACATAAATTGTCAGACGTCGTCTTGGGGCTCGTCCACATATAGCCTATATAGTGCTGATGTTGGACGTTAAAACAAACTCAACTCAACATTTCCCCCAAAACACTGTTTGGTACGATATTCAGTTCATCGGCCTCGTTTATCTTTCTCTCTCTCTCTCTCTCTCTCTCTCTCTCTCTCTTCTCTCTCTCTCTCTCTCTCTCTCTCTCTCTCTCTCTCTCTCTCTCTCTCTCTCTCTCTCTCTCTCTCTCTCTCTCTCTCTCTTCTCTCTTCTCTCTCTCTTCTCTCTCTCTCTCTCTCTCTCTACCAATCTATCTATTTATCTATCTATCTATCTCTCTGGAACCTCCAACACCTTCTTTATATTTTTCCAAATTGTTCTCTGTTAATTCAATGTGCTGCCTGACCCAGTAGAAGTAGGATAGAATTGTTAGACTTGGAAACCTTACATGTATTGAACAACATAACTGATTTGTGGAGTCTTTATTATTAGTAGTGAATTAACATCATATTCCAAACTGACTTTTCTTTTATTTAATAGTTGACGTTACGTGTACAGTCTTACTATAACCTCTCAGTGTTTATGACCACCTAGACCCCATTTTGTTATTTAATCATTGTAAATATAATGTGAAATTGAAATAATAGTATCTGTACCAAAATTAATGCAATTGGGTTTTAAAAATTTAATAACGCCAAAGAATTCCACAATTAGAGGATAACGTAGGCCTACTTCATCAGTCCTATATTATAGGAGGGCCACATTGTTAAAAGTAGCAATCACTCAAAACAAAGATAAAGTGCCTTATGTAATTAAAACAGCCATTGTTCATGCTAGTATAATATAGTAGTAAGTTTATGTAGGCCTACTACACTAGTATACCATTCCAATTTCTTAGAGAGGTTCGTGTTTTGTTTAATCTATGGAATGAGTAAAACTATCAAGGCATATTACATTTGAGTTTTTATTATGAAAAATTGATTCGATGTATATATTTTGGGTACCTTCAATAAAGATTATAGATTGCCCTGATTGTACTAGAGTTCAGACTGTGGGTCGCATTTGAGCTGAAACTTCATCCGCAGCCAGACAGATCAGCGAAGACGAGATCAGCTGACGTATGTCTCATGCCCGTAAAAAGAACAAGGGGAACACAGAACTGCACACCTACACCAACAATAAAAAAAGACTTATTAATCACAGCATTAGTAGACGTCAACAAGAACATTACTAACCACATATCCCAGGAGTGGGTGGGTTCTACTTCATAAAGACCCCCCGCAGTAAATATCGGAACTGGCCTTATAGATTTGAGTTTGGAAAACTAATCAGCAAGTGATTAATAACAATCACTTGTAATGCCTGTCTACCCCTCCCAAGTCAAACAAAAGATCATAACACATGTGTACCCTGTAGACGTTGAAATGCAATGCACCGAACCTGGTTAATGGTGTCATGAAATCAATAAAGGTGGAGCTTGTCTTGGTTTGACTTTGTTCGCTGATGCCTTTAATACAAACGGGTGCACTTCTAAAGTTCTATCTACCAATCTCCGCACAGACATGAGTTCTTAATAGGCTTTGGTTTCCCGGCGGCGCCCTGCATTCACACACACACACACACACACACACAAAACTACCAACAACAACATAGAAACGATAGACACCTATTGGAGCACGCGCGCGTATAGACGTGCTTTGTATACATTTTAACGCCCTCCACAAGATTAGACCAAGGCAAAATAATCCAATTGTACAACTGAAATAAACTACAACAAAAGAAAAACATTCTCATGGTTATAAATCAACTAACGTACATGGACATAAATTCTCGAACAGTTAACACGGGGTTATTTTCTATCATTTTTGTTTACAAAATGAAACGAGATATCAGATTTTCCAAACACATTTACTAGTGGATATCTTGCAAGAGATATCAAATAGAACATGGATCCCATTCACTATAATTAACCTTAAAGACAAAAAGAGTAAGATAAGCCTTAAAATCCATTCTTTTTCAATTACAAAAACGTACCGTGTAAAAATGTTCACAGTGCTAGAAGAAAGTCAGAATTTTTCGAAGTATCAAACCGCAAAAATAGTAAATAAAACCCTGGATTTGCTGTATAACATTGAAGTTTAGGGTTTCATGTAATAATGACTTCGAAATGTTCTTTCAGTTGTCTTTATATTTTAAATTGACATCTATAGCCTAATAAATTCGATTTGCGGAGATTTTTTTTAAATTGTAAAGCAGATCCTCACAATATGCGCATAAAACGATTGGATTACTCAAATAACAAATTCATATAAATGGCTTATGGTTATTTAAAGGACACGCATGAAGAAACATGTTCATTGAAAATTACTTTTAAAAACAAAATTATTGCACTTATACAATGTCATTTCTTTTATCAATAATTATAAATTCGTTATTACATAGGCCTATGACATATGCATTTTTTACCTCCCTCGTCCCGAGAGAAACAAGTTCCATCATAGAGGCGAGATTAACTGGCTAGTAGAGTATGGACTTTGGGGAAGAAAACCCCTTAAGGATAGTGCAATGTGCAATAGTGTGGTAACCGCAAACTGACATCTACTTGGGAGAACTAAGTTTGAATAGATTTTCTGTGTAATAATGTCAGTTACAATGCACGAGTAGGTGCGCTTCGACCAAGTCAGTGTATAGACCCTACGTAATATTTTATTGTTTTTCGCTTCCTTGTAGGTCCTACCGATCTTGATTTGTGGGCATTTAAAATAAGATAATTATATGTTCCACCTACAACACGTCTTCCACACTGGCCTGAGTTGGTGAAACGGTGAAAAGATCGTATGCGTTTTGTCAGACGACATAATCTTCTTTGGAACCGGTGTTACCATGGATGTACCGATTATACCAGCTTCTTAGCAGGAACTGTTTTTTCCACTGCCCGTTGCGCTTGAAACAATCTTGGAATGATCATATCGTATAGGCTGCCATTTTTTATATTAATTTCTCACCTCCATATCCTCAATTTTTGGAGCGTTTTGCTGTCTTCACTCCACCGGAGGTGCTCTCTAATCATTTCAGCGTTATCATGCCGGAAACTGAGATGCATCATTGACACACGAGGGTCAGATATAATAATAAAAAAACAACAACGTGAAGCCGTAGAATATGACTGAGCAAAAGGCAGTGGAGCTGAATTGGGCACACAAAGGGATATTTATGCTTCTCGGCACACTTGAGTTCAGGGAACCCCGCAATGAATAAATTATAATCTAAAAAGCCTTGACTTCCAAACCACACAGAAAAATGCAGAAGGAACAGAGGTACAGCTTCGGAAGTAGCGCTCCTCAGCTCTGGTTTGATGATGAATGATTGAAAAGAACGCCCTCAGAGCGAAGTTACATGTAAATGTCTGAAGGTGGTTGATGTAGGTGTCCCTCATGGTTTAAGAAAGTGAGAACCGGAAGTCACGGAAAGAAAGGAACAGAATAAATTGCGAACACCTCAATTAAAAGAAATATTTCTTAAAGATAATATCATGTGGTAAGGTAGACAACACCAGTTCGTTCATTGTTGTTGTTGTTGTTGTTGTTTTTTTTTAGTACCTTTCGATAGTGGGCGCAGGCGAGCGCTGTTGGAAAAGCCTCCCAAATATATATATATAAGAAAAACAGTCCCAAAATAAAGCAAAGCACAAAAAGCAACAAATAACGAAACAAAAAGCAAATAAAGAACAACAAACAAACAACAAAAACAAACAAAAATATATCCTGACCAATCATAATCTAACAAGTATTTTCCTTGTCTTAACGACTTGCAATTAACTTTTATGCAGCTAATCCTAAGCGTTCACAAACAAACATTACAGGAGATAAGGCAAGCTGGCATCTCAGGTATAGCGAATACGACAAAGATAGGTACACAGACTATGGCATCGATAGGTACATAGACGGCTAAGTTCTCCGCATATTGCCTGTGTATGGCCAGGATGCATGTATGAGTTGGTATATTTTCAGCTTAACTTAACGTGTAAAGAGCACGACACCATGATGTAGCCTATGCCGCGTCATCATTGCGACTTTTTCCCCGTACCAAATTGAATACAATATAATGCCATTTTTAACCGATTGTTGAGACTATAATAATGGTTGCTGTGGTATAAAAATCAAAACCAATGGTACCATTTCTCTAAATTTATTTTTTAAATGACAACACAATAGCAATTTAAGATAGAGAACGAGGACAAAAACAGTTCCATAATAAAAACATGTTGAAACTTCAGATTATAACTATAATGAGCGTAGAAACTGGCAGTACAAACATTATATTTTGTCAAGTTGACCAAACGAAAATAAAGTATCGATGTTTTAATTCTTTTAGTTGCTGCTTAATTACCAAGAAAATCAAAAATACATAATTATAATTACAATGTATTTGAAAAAAAAAGTGCACATACACTTTGACTATAGATCTCTACAGTACATTCATTTTATTGAAGATTGACAAATTATATCGCATTAGCCAGTGTTAGTGGTATCGCCCAGCTGAGCTCAATTGATAATCAACCACAGGCCTGTAAAGAAGTAGGCCTAATCAACAGAGCTCATACAGTGCCAATGTTTTCCATGGCTTGATAATGAAAATGATACATCACAGAGTGAGAGTCGGCTCCTTGAAATGGATTCAGGTCCCTACATATTCTATCCATATAGATCTAGATCTATATCAAGAAGTAGAACGTTACTTGATCTCGATCCAGCTATAATAATTATGATATGATCAAGACTCGTTTAGGATATTTAATCTAGATCTAGAATAGATCTAGACTACTAGAGACTAGAGATCTCTAGAGGGTCTTCTAATTCTATCATGATTAGATCTACCGATCTAGATCTAGATTCTAGACTGCCAGGCCATAAGTACACTAATACCGATTCCCAGATCACTTAATATAGTTCTAGATCTCTTATCTAGACTAGACTGTAGTTTTTAATAACATTGATCATGAGTTTGTTTTTACAGAACGTCAGCATGGTAACGGGATAGATACATTTATCAAATAATTAGATCTACATTCCACAAATTTCTAGAAAAATATCAGACCAGATTTTTTTTACACCTGTGGAGTATCGCACCACTGCTTGAGAATGCAGGTCGGGACAGACCGAGCTATTGTGAGGCGGTAATGATCAAAGATTATCAAGCGAAGCACAGGCAGTAACAGTATGTGTTAGCCTACTATCCAAATAAACTCAGTGCAGGGGAAAAGTGAGCCAACTGCAATTACAAACCCACAGTCACACAAACAGAACAGACCTTAGTTCAACGTGCAATGTGGCCAGTGCCCATTTCACATCAGTGTGTTTGTGTCTTGTGGGGTGGCATTTGACACTTCACATTATGTGAACCTGTCAAAACATGGGGTTTATCACCATCTTCTCCTACATCAATGGTCCAACCGTCTTTATACACGGGGACTAAACACCGCCAGATTACCCAGGATCTCTACGGGGAGCATCTTGCTCCTTCCTCAGCTCTTTTCTTTCTTAGAGATTCAGGCTATCATCAGTGATATGTAATGGTCATTATGTGACTAGAAGGTTGAGAATCCTGCGAACTATTCATTGATTGACATTTTAAGAGCCTGTAGACCCATTTGTGATAGAAAAAGGAGGCACAAGGGATGAATGAAGGCCCACTTCTAGTGGCAGTTACTCAGCACCCTGCAGTGCTCATTTGGGAGGTGCTAAGTCAGTGAAGTAGCCGGGAGCGAAACCATTACTACTTTCACAGCGAGGCAGTCAACACGCCTTGCTTAATGGTTTTAAAACTGTTATAGACCTAGATGTTTGATTTGTTGTGTATTTCTTTTCACTTTATGGTTTGACAAGGAACCTATGGTCTTCTTCTTATTCGGTGCAACTGTTCAAATTCAAGATATTGAATATTATTAGCAGGCTTTATTACTTCCAGGTCTGGTTCACAGACACTTATAATTATTTTTGTAATTTACATATTATTTTATACATACATTTTTTTTCCCCTTTTCTTTTCGCAAATGTCAAATTATATTTAATTACATTTTTTTTCTTTTTTAAAACAAAAATTTGTCAATGTCTTTGATATTTTCTCTAGAAAGCCTTGGCACTTGAGGCATGCACAGTATGCTGGAGGGGGGGGGGGGGGGGGGTCGTTCCATTTTAGCACTGTTTTTGTGAAGAAGAATTGTGATCGAAGTTCTTTCATGCAGGGGATTTTTTCTAATCATCTGTTTGAAACTTTTTGTGCTTGGCATGTGTCACAACTTGCTGTAGTTCATTGCACTTTACATTGGCACTGCCGTTAAGGATTTTAAAGAGGGGAGTTTAAAATTTCGAGCACGTCACCCACACTGATAGTGTTTCTTTGTCGGTTTGTAACAATACGGGCTGAACGTCTTTGGATTCTTTCTAATGCGGCAGTATCTTCCTTTTTGTAAGGGTCCCATATTGTAGCTCCATATATTTTAGTTTTGGAAGTAGAAGCATCTTGAAAGTTGAATGCTTGGTCTTCGATGATCCTTGAATGAACCTTCAGGTTGCGTTGCAGAAACCGAGTAGCCTATTTCTGTTACTGACCAACTCGCAAATCGTTGATGTGCTGTCCTCATTCTCCTTTTGACTGGGAAGTTACATCAAGGTATGTGACCATATTCCCAATTTGTAGCTTCTGGCCATGGAGATAATATGATGAGTCCTTTTTGGTACTGCTTCTGGTGACCTACATGACTTGGTATTTGTTGGGATGAAAACACATATCCCAATGTTGTTCTCAGGTTCGCCCTTAATTGTCTCTGGTACTCAAGAATTTGAACTCTGCGATCGATGGCTGTGTTGTCAATAGAGAGCCTGGTGTTTGATTTAACCTGGTTGGGGAGATGGTTGATATATCCCAAGAAGAGACATGGCCCCAGGATTAATTAATTGCAAAGTCCAGCAAAATCACATTTGTTTGGGCTCCACTGTCAAGATTCTTACTTGATTCATCTGTCAACGATCTTATAATCATAAGAATTTAGTTTGGCTCCCTGCATGAACTCCTACCTCATCTTTAATCTGATTATCTTGAATTTAGGTTAAATCTGAAAAGAGTACTAGATCTTTGTGGAAAGTAATATATTCTGTACGGTATGTAGCAAATATTCATTTTTCTTTTCAAGCAAGGCTAAGTCTCTAGATAAATCTTTTGACTAATTTCTCTCATTCTTACGTTGAAATTAATGATGAAGATATCATTATAATTGTAATCAGGTTTTATAATTACATTACTCTGTATAATTATCAATTCCAGATCAGGACGGAGCTAAATTTATGACATTATAAATTTTTCTCTTATCATCATATTATTTTTCACAATCTAGTCTTTTTACTTCAGCAGGCTGTTCACACACTGTAACTTGACCAACAGATGCTCTCTGTGACTTTAAACTTAATGACCCAGGTAAATATAATAATGATAATGGTTTATAATCTACTTTTACAAAACGATTATTCCACCACAAGTAGTTTGTAGGCACTGAACAATGTCAGAATATATTCATAATGTACTCTATCTCACCTTTTACTTATCAAGATCAGTAGAGTTACATAGAAAACAAAAATTGTACTCTTTGTTCTCTTCCTGACTCACATCATACACAGTATGTTGTGTAGTTTCTAAAATCATTGTCATACAATCATTTTTTAGCAAGTGAGTCTGAGTAATTTAGTGTCTTGAGCTGATACAAGTTATAGTCATCTTAATTTTTTATACTAATTATAGTAAGGAGCTTGCAACTGATGACTGGCAAAGGAAAGAAAAGAATCTAACCACACATCCTTTCAGATGGATTTGAGGATTCAAAATGAAAAAAATTATTGTTACTGCAAAATCTTCTGAAGTGCTCTCTGTTGTATCAGATGAGATATTTAACTTAAATTTCTGAGGCAATTTGCTATGTGCACTATCGAGACACATCAAGGCAAGTTTGTACTCAATCCAAGCTTAGCTATGGTTGAAAGCCAATGTAGTCCTTTTAACATATGAGTGATCTAATGCCTTGGTTTCCTTTGAAAGACAAGCCTACCTGTGTTGTTCTGTAGTATGCTTAGGAACTTAATACTGTAGTTGTTATATTATAAAATCATTTTGCATCTCACAAGGACTTAACTAAATCCATCTTGCTAGAACACATTCATCCTATATGTAGACTTTATCACAGTGTAATGTTCTATTAATTATACTTTAATTATACACTACACTTACAAAACTAAATTTACAATAACTTTTTATAACAATTTTATTTATATACTTCTTTTTTTTCAAAGTTGAGCTGCAATCTGTAATAGTGTTTTAACTAAAAAAATATAACCTTTTTTTCCCTTTTTTTTCTTTTAATATCTTTGACAGATTCAACAATGAACTTCAGCCAAATGTCTGCTGATTTAGGAATGTACAACAATAACTATATGCCTCCTCCACCTGCCTATGGAGGGCATGTGGCCAATCAGTATTCTCAGCAGCAGTTGGTGACTCACCAACAGCCAATGGTGCAGCATCAGCAGTATCAGCAGCATTCGAATACAGCGATCCAGCATAATCAGCAGGCAATGATGCAGACTCAGCAGTACAGTATTGGCTCCTACAGTGCTTTACATGGGGGAGCATTACCATCTAAACAGAGTATGACTCACACTCGGGCTCCAGCACATGATCAGGGGTATATGTCTCAGTCGCAAGCAAATCAAATTCAGGGTCATAACTCGCACATGGAATGGATGAATTCGATGAATATTCCCCCTATCCCTCCATTATCTCCTATCAATAATCCTACATCTCAATGTTCCCAAACATCCCCTCATCAAAGCATGGTTGTAGTACAACGTCGGACTTCAAATCCTTCACCAATGCAACAGTCTTCATACCCCCCACCTCTGTCTCCCATGCAAAGACTTACACCACTCAATTCTCAAACATCACCTGGGCCACAACAGTTTTCTCAGATGGCTCCAGCACCTGATGCAAGAGTTACAAACCATGTGAGACGTTTGTCTGCATCAAGTGAGTTTGCACATCCATCTTTGAGCACTTCATCTGCAAGTCAAAGCCAAAGCGTTCACTATGCCCCAAGCAAAATTTCTTCACAAGTCCATTCTTTGCGTAGTCATCCTAATCCACATGCTCCCCAAATTCACCAAGGAATTTTTAATAATCTGCAGTATACTGCTGCATCTAAAGCAGATCATGTTGCCCTGCAGTCTTCCCCATACGCAACCACTGGTCTGAATGGTAATCATCATGCAGCGAGGCAAGGCAGCTCATCACATCCCCAACTTCCTCACAGCAATGTCTATAGCTCAACCCAAAATTTTTCAAGTATAAATCAAATGACTCAAGTTGTGGATAGACTAGATCCACATCATGGAAGCAGAGATGTTTTCCCCATGAGCAAGGCACCTGAAAGGCAAAAAGAAAAACAACTTAATAGTGTATCAAATGTTATTCCTGTTTCCTCCACAAGGTTACCTGCAAACAATGAAACCCATCGTGCTAAAACAGTTGCTGTTAATAACGTTCACAGCAGATTTGGTTTTGATGAAGAACTTCAAAGCCACTTCCATTCAGTGGTTGGTGGTTTAAACAACAGGGGGCCTGTGGAACGGCCAAGTTTCAACTTGACTTCTCCATCAGAACAAGTGTCACGTCAATCTGCACTACATAATGCCCGTCAAAGCTGGGGCGGTATAAAGCCTAGTGGGCCTCCCCAAAACCAGACCACAGTCAACAGAGGGGTTAGAGGAAACAGAAGAGCTACTTCTAGTAGAGCACGTGGTAGGGGGTCAACGAGAGGCAGAGGCACAGCTATGGGTCAGGGGACTGCAGCACCACTAGTCACACCAGCTCCTTTGCAGCCTATGCAGTGGTATGGGCCACCAGCAGGGCAAGTTCCCTCCTACCAATCTGACATTGAGGCCATGCAAGCAGCTGTGAATGATAATGTTTCTCATATTCAAGCAAAGCATCCTGAAGAAAGTATGAGAGTTGCACAGTCTGACAGAGCATTGCCAAAATCAAATATGAATGGGCCTATGAGAGAAACTGTTCAAAGTTCTGTTCTTGCCAGTCATACTTCATCTTCAACAACTGCAACTCATTCCACTCCACCAATATCCTCCTCCCGTGCTGCTGCATTAGAAGCAATTAGAATCAAACAGGAGGCAGTAGAAATCATGGCAAAAAACAAACCAGAGAAGTCTCCCTCTCAGGTGTCTCACAAACAGGGCAAAGAAGACACACCAAAAACATTGAAAGCAAGTAATGCTCAAGCAGTTTCCAACATGAGTAGCTGCCATAGCAGGGAATCAGGCAGTCAGCAAATTAGCTTAGCTAGCAATACATCGCATCAAACAAAAATACAGTCTGTTCAGTCGTCTAATCTTCCAAGGGAGAAAGGAATCTCTAAAAGTTCCCAAAACTCTGTTAGTGTAGACAAAGGAAATCATGACAGTCTAGCATTTTTGTTGGATTCTTCCTCCAGTGTTCAGAAAATAAAAGCACAAAATTCAACTCCATCAGGTACTAATCCTGCTATAGATCAGAGAGAGATAAAACACCCAAAGCCACCAGGAAAGCCCATAAATGTCAATGTTGTCAAAGAAGTCAATAATCAGAGGATTGCCCATAGTGGTTCAAAATTGAATCCTAAAGCCCATTTACAGACTGTAGGAAAAAATCCAATATGGCATCCACTAACAACATCAAAGCATCAAAATATGGCCTTAGAAAATAAGAGGCCAATGACAGCCAAAGAAAGAGTGATAAGTATGTGGAGAGATGGACAGGTGGTTGGAAGAACACCAACTCTTTTAAAACGGCCAGCAAAAGCAAGTACTGTTTCACAGCAACCACAACAAAGTGAGGAAGCACTGAGGAGACCCCAGGACAAGCCATTTCCCTCAAATGATATTGCGCCACAACAAAATGGAAATGACACAGGTGTTTCAAATGTCAAAAAGTTCAGGCCATCTCCAAGAGAGGAGGCAGACACTGTATCTTCTAAACCATCAATGGACTTGTACTATATTATGTTCCATGGGCATAAACTTATTTGTCTGAAATCTGCTCGAGAGAAGATGCTCCTTTTGTGTCAGTTTCAATTTGAATGTTTTCCAGACAAGGGAATGGGTAGCGTCAATAACTGCATTGACAGATCCCTGAGAATAAAGAAAAAACCCTTGCAACATAAGTCTCTGTCAGAGATTATTTCTTATTTACAGAAAAATGAATACAAAATTGATACTGAGGTTCTTACGATAAATTTAGAAGATGCTCGTCGTGTTTACCACCATATGTACAGCATAAGGAATTGCGTCAGTGCCTCCTGTGTTGTGGAACTCTTAGACCAACGTGTTAATCTCTGTGAGGACATACCTGGATCAAGGAAGCGCACTTTTCAGAGGGAAATCCTGGGTAGGATAAAAACAGAGTCAGATCCAACAGATGAGCAGGACCCAGCATCTCAAGCTCATTCTGCAGGCCAAGACAAAAATGGTGCAATCAATGGTTCTAAGAAAACAGGAATTGCAGGTGATGAGGATGCCAGGAGTGACTGTACTGTGGCGTATGGAGCAGATAAAGCAAATGACGATGATGACGATGATTTAGTTATTTTGAGAGTTGAGGAAAATCCAAATCTCATTTGCTACAATGGTGAAGGTCCAAAAGTTGGGATGCTCTGCAATTCTCTCATGGGCAGTGTAAGGTCATATGTCCACAATAATGAACATTATCTAGTAATTGAAGATCTATGCAGAATTTTTGGCTCCTCGGACTTTAATTCATTACTTGACAACCAAAATATAACTGTGTATTCATGTTGCTCTGAAATCGGAGCATTTCTTAACCAAATAAGTGATAAATTTGCTGCAGTTTCTTCTTTTCACGAATGTCTAGTGAAGGAAAAGGATATTGGTGTTCAGTGGGCAAATGATCAGTCTGACCTTGAGAATTCAACAGACGTGCTATCCAACAGACCGTGTCTGAAGCAAGAAATCGTTGATGAACAGACTTCTTGTAGAGCAGCCAAACAGCCCAAAACGAGTACTGGATCTGCCACCTCTCTCAAATGCGGCAACTCATCAGAAAGTGACTTAGATTCCTCTGAGCCACGACTGCAAATTGACATGGATGTATCGCCTAAAGTTACCAAAGGAAATGTTCTGATAACAAGTTCCACTTCGACCAAGACTGTCAACCAACTCAGTTCAGGGAAAGGAAAGGCTGTCAACTCTAGTTTGATTGCAGAACAGTCAGGCAGTGAACATCCAGTTTCCTCAAGCCCACAGTCCCACAGCTCAGCTGACACTATGGCTTCAACACTCGTCTTGGATGTCACAGGATCAAACACAAATGAGGTAACCGTAAGGATATCATTATCGGAAGATAAAATAAATATATTAATGTGATACAATTTTGGCGTGAGTCATTTTTGCTACTTTTGAGATAATCAATAGAAACTGTTTTATTTATTTATTTCTGCTTCAAGTTGGGCACAACTTTAAAATAGTTATAAGCACAAAACCTATCAGGGCATACTTTTAAACTGTAAACTTAGTTGGATCTATCTAATTTTCACCATATATCAATTGCATTTTGGCACTCACTTATGTCATAACCATAGCTCCGTGACGATATTCAGTAAACTGAAACCATAAGATAATTATCTGATGTTCTTTTTAAGTATAGTACAAGGCTAACTCTTTACTTTGTGCTTTTGACACTACCAACTATGTACGTTTTACTGAGGGGGGAAAACAACACATTTTTATGGTAATCTTTATATAATTTATGATAACCTTTTTAATCCCACATAATTGATAGCACTTAGACAGTTAAAATATTATTTACTGATTCATTTTTCTACATTTTTTTTTTCAGAAAGCTTTTACATTTTTTTTTACCTCTGCAGTCTTCCCCTTTAATGCTCATTATAAACTATTTTTTTAAATTTGTTTTTTATTCAATACTTAGTATATTATACACCAGGGTATACCTTTTATACATTTTCTTTATCTGTAAAATTAGCTCATTAGATAATTATTTCTAATGTGTAATCTCCCTTTTCATGACATGTATGGAAAAGGCTTTTAAAATATATATTATTTATCATTATTTTATTAGCTGGTGTAATGTTTTTCCACAATGTATCTGCTGTGTAAACAAGCAGAAATGTGTTGTTTTTTTATACCTTCAATCATTTGTGTGTGTGTGTGTGTGTGTGGTCGATCTGGCTGTGATATTTTGTTTCAACTTTTTGGTGCCTTCGTCTTTTCCTGAGGGAATCTAATATTTTGCGTTCATACCTACCAAAAGCATTTTATTGAAGCTTCAAGTCCAATTGTGGAGTTTAAAGGCCTGTTTTTAAATATCTTATTGATGTGTATTCGAGCCCAGAAAGTTTTCCATGATATCAAGTTGAATCAAATTTAATTTAAATGAAAACAAAGGAAGACAGAAAATTTGTTTTTTAGTTTAATTTATGTCATGCATTATTCTTTCATTATCGAAACTTTAAAACCTTTTTGTTTTTACTTTTGATAACAAGATTTGAACATTTAAAGGATCATAGGATGCGATGGATCATTCCCACTATATAAGAAGAAATGTTATTTCAGAACACATCCAGAGAAGAGGCAGTCCTAAAAAGTTCATCAAAAGGCAAAGGTGCTGGGAAAAAACAAGAAAAAACATATGAAGTGAAAAGGACAACAGATGATATTGATATTTTTTCTTCGGCAAATAGTGATCCAATGGGTTAGTTCTTTTTTTTTCATTGATTTAAGTCATAATCCAGACATGCATGTAAAAAAGGTAATTTATAAAGGTATTTTATTTCATATCTGCCCTAAATGATTGGCTGTAGATTGTGACTTCCCTTATAACATTATGTTCTAAATCTATACTAATAGCCAATTCACACCATGTATGTGAATTTGTTGTAATACTTATTATAAATTGCATTTCCCAGTTGGTTTTGTCCACTGTGTATAATAGTGTTTACTTTTGACTGAAAGAGTGACAGACAATGGAAAGGCAAGGTAAAAAATGAAAAAAGTTTGTACTCATCTTAATCCCAAAGGTCCTGTAGAGTTTACGTGCAGATATTATCAATCATTTTATTTTCCACCAAGATAAATAATTTATCAAACTGTTTAAGATAGCGCAGCTTCAGCTTTCCTTTGCAGATATAAAAAATCTTCGCTTTCTCCTAGTTTAATTTCTCACAGGTCTTAAGAGAGTTTCTTTTCAGCAGGGTGATCCCTAGAAAAGGGATGCAGTGGACTTAAGAATCAATCATATTTTATGGACAAAGACCTAATCAGTAGGGAAAAATGCAGTTGCCAGAGCAGAGCTGAAACCTGGACATTTAGGGCTTTTGTCATAAACTATAATCAAACTAAATGGTAGCATTAAATTACTAATCTTGTGTTGTTTTTTTTATTTTATCCTCAGGGCCATCCTCTGTGAATTTTGATAAAACTAAGTCATACTTAGTTCAAGCCAACACTCAGTTGTGCCACAGGAACAGGGCTCTAATTGGTAGCTTTTTTTATTCATTCATTCTAATACCAGTACAAAGCTGTTTAATTTTTTAAATGAAAGTAGAAAGACTGGGCGTTTGAAGGAAATGTAATAAAAGAAAAAGAATTTAAACATTAACACTCATTTTTATATTTGAGCTAAATAATGTACATGTTCTTTATTACCCTTAATTTATTTTTTAATTAGCTTAAGTGTGACACTTTTTTTGCGATAAGAAATTGCTCGCTAGTTGCTAGATAAATCTTATACCTCTGTAATTGCTTTAACACCATGTGTTTTGTTGTGTTTATGTAATTTTGAACCTCAAAATTGTCAGTGTTTATTAAATGTGAAAAAAGAGTTGAAATACATACCTTTCTCTCATTTAAGGTATTGTGATGAAACTCAGGAACGAATTGACTGCAGTCAGAGGGGACTTAACAGCTGTGAAAAATGAATTGGCAGTGACAAAAACTGCTAAGGACAAAGCTGAAAAGGTGTCAAAACATTTAGAAGGTATGGACCAGAGCCAGATAAATCAAAATGGAGAATCACAAGTCCAATGTACTGTGCTTCATCCAGATTCTATTTGCTTCCTAATCTTGGGTACATGTTTTGAATATGATAGCTGATACTTAATTTTTTTATTGGCAGTATTAGTCTTAAAATGGCCCAAATATATTTATATTAGAACATTGGACACAGAGGCAATGTAATCCTAGACCTTGATAAGTAAATGATGGTCGTGCAAAGGAAATAGATGCTATAGTGAAAAATAAATTCAGATTCGAGTGGCTAGAGAAACTAAAATCAAAGAAGCTCAGTGTTTTAAAAATAGGCCCCACAAGAACAGATGTAAGCGTGGGGATACTCGAATTGTCGGCCAATAAAATTATAATGTAAGTGTTATTAATAGAACTACAGCTAGCTTTAAACTGTTTGTAATCCTAAAACTCGAAGGAATCTCAGTATTTTGCCAACAATGCACCTTGTGGTCATCATAATTCTTTTATCATTATAATAATAATAATAATTATTATTATTATTATTTATTATTATTATTATTATTATTATTATTATTATTATTATATTAATTATTAAACTTTTTATATATTTTTCTTTTCTTTTTTTGTTCTTACAGATGCTTTAGCAACCATGACATCGTCTTTTCCATTTGGCAATTCCTCCGCACCTATAGTGATTGAT
Organism: Elysia chlorotica; assembly: GCA_003991915.1. NCBI lineage: Eukaryota > Metazoa > Mollusca > Gastropoda > Plakobranchidae > Elysia > Elysia chlorotica. The sequence continues at coordinate 237,777 of RQTK01000214.1, read as the reverse complement.
GAAGATGAAGTGACGTAAGTCATTTTGTTTTTATTAAATTTTTTTAAATTCCATTTTAGACCTTAGGAATTTTTGTGCACTTTTGTGAAAAAAACCCATGGAAGAAGTTCAGATATTAAAAAGTCAGTCTTAACCGTTTTCCTTTTTTTTCCACAGGACATAAGGATATTTTGGATTGGACTCAGAGGAAAAGAAAGTGCTCACTTAGATATGAAATTTTTTTTTCTTTTTTAGGTTTTAGTAGGTAAAATTTTAATGAAAGGATGGAATGGTTCAGTGTGTAAATCAATGAGAAAAGATATCTCTTATTTTCGTTGTTTACTTTTAACTTTTTTTTTTATAGTATCTTATAGTTTGGTTTTATGTCCTAGGAGGTGGATTTATTAAATTTAGACTTATGGTTTTCCCCTTGAAGAAAATATTCTGATTCACCCCACATTAGTTCTGGGTTAAGGCATATCCTAAAAAGTATCTTAAGATACCGCTAAAATGTTTTTTTTTCCCTAAATTTCTATAACATATAAAGCTATTTAATGTACAGTACACCCTGTCTCAGTGAATTAACTCGTTTACTATTAATAGTTTATTGGATGCATATTTTGTTGAAGCCAAGTGTTGCTCTGTAGTGCCTCCATAGACCTATATTACATGATTGTATTTAGATGGTGTTCAGGCAACGACACACCCAGCTTCTACCTACAACTTACCTTTTACCTCTTCTTTCTTAACTACACTTACACACACACACACATCCCACAATATTAATGGCAGCCTTTTCTCTTTGATCAAGCTGGTGGTGGTTCATCGACTGCCATTCCTTCTCCCCTCTCCTCCTTCCTCTTACCTTGCTGCTCGTCGTTGTTAACTTTTACTGAAGACTACTCTACATAATATCAGTTTGGCCTACAGGAGAATTTTTGTCAAATTTTAAACTAGTTTTAGAGTGTCTTGTAATTAGTATGCAAATTTGATATCCCGCCTACACCTCTGGTTCTGGATTTTTATATCTTCGTTGAATATGTTTTCTTTGAGAACAAGTTCGTTGTATTCGAGTTCTTTTCTACTTTTCTTATGAACCTTTCATCTCTTTGCATTCAGCACCTGTCTGGATTTATAATTATAAATGTTTCTTTGTAGTCTGAATGGGCAATTGTTAGTGGCATGAAATAAATCTTCGCGGATTATTGCCAAAGACAAGGATAGTGACTGTAGCCCTAAAACATTGTATGCATCACCTTGAGTTACCTGCCTCCCTATCAAAATGGCTCTTTCTCTAAGTATCAGGTGGGGGGATTTTGAAAAGCTACAAAAGTTTTAAAATTCTGCCTCTCAAAGGACTAGAACTTGGAAGGTTACTGATAAACACAGGCTTTAGGTGACACTTTAAGCTTTTGATATTCAATTCATATGTAATGGTGGAGTCCTGTTTGTTTGTTTTGAAGCTTTGAATGATCTGCCAGATGTGCCAGGTTTAGAATCAGATAATTAATCTGTTGGTGTTGTGGGGAAAACCTGTCACAAAAGTCATTTTCATGGAACAAATAGCTAACTTTTCCATTTATCTTTCTGGGCTATGATCAATTATGGTCAAACCTCAAAGCAGCAAATGGTATAGGAATTAAAAATTTTATGGCTCTAGAGACTTGGTTTTTAAAGTCTTATGAGTTCAATTCAGAACAAGTATCAGATTAGGTAATAAAACCCCTTGGGATATCCCATTCCTTATGAAGAAAAAGGAAGCCCATTGTTCAGTGTGAGAGGAATGATAGACATATTTTAGCAAAGGATTCTTTAGTTTTAAAGTGTTTATTTTTTTAAACCCTTATTTAATATCTAGAAGCATCTGACTTCTTAAGATCTTGTTTTTGACAAGCCAAATGCCTTGAGTACCTTATAAATTATGTCATCACGCACAAGTAGAAAAAAAAAATTCGTTCAATCAGTGCTTTCAATTAAAAATCATGAAACAAATATGTTTGGCTCGTATCAAACACTACGCTTTTTTCTCAAAACTACTTTTGAGGTGTCTAGTGGAACTATCTTATACAGTAAAACTCGGTTATAACTTGTTTTTCTTAACATCTCTCGTTTTAGCAAGGGTTCTTGTTATTCCCAAAATGAGACTCAAAGACGATTTTATTGAAATTGAAAGAGGACAAATGTGCCCTCATCATATTACAATGGATTTTCAAGTGCACCCACCGCCCTCCGCCCTCTCTCCTCTCTTTTTTTGTTCGGAATGCGAGGCGACATACTCTATCTAGATCTAGATCTCTCATTTATACATACCAGTGTGTTCTTGTTTCTGTTTACCAGGATAGCAAGTTACATAGGTACTTCTTCTACTCTACTACCATAATTAAATTCATGAGTTTTATAAATGGATGATGCAACGGATTAAAAGTTAACAGTATTATTCAATTGTATAGACCCAAATATATAATGAATTAGAGATTATAAAACATTAGTACTACTATGGATGGGCTTGGCTGTTCAATCGTCTAGCCTTGCACTAGGCAGCTTTGTTTACTTTGATAATAGAACAAGAGGTGGGTGCCTGTATGGGAAGGTGGGGTTATCACTAATGTCACTTTTGTCAGCGGGGTGGGGAGATTGGCTGAACAGTTTTGAGGTGCCAGAATGAGATGTTTACCATTTGGCACCTTCTCATTGGTTTAGAGCAGATCTATTCTCAAACTTCTCGTTATTAGCAGGGTTATATGATTTAGGCTCTCCTTATTTCCAAAATAAATCATATGGCACAAATCGTGAGTAAAGCAGGAATGTTCAAACCTCTTGTTGTTCCAACATTTCTTGTTATACAGAATTTGGTTAGAAATGGAGATTGCTGTATTAGGTTTTAAAAAATATCTTTGACTATTTTGTAATTTAACTTCCTCTTTTGAAAACAAAAAAAGTACTTTTTATACATGATCAATTACAACACATCAAAACTGAGATTTGTTGTTTGTAATTGCCAATGAACTGCTGAATATTTTAAATAAATAAATTATATGCATTTGCAAGTTGATCTTCAGTGAATGCAAGGATACAAATAAAAAAAAAAATGTCTATATGTTCTTCAGACAGATTTTGAGGTAAAACGTTCATAGCTGTGATGTGAAGAAAAAGAAATGCATGCACACATGTATTGAATTCAAAAATTTTGAAACAAAGTTAACATATAATATTATGGACAAATGGCAACTTAAATTTATTTTGCAGTGAACCAAATCGCTCACTAAATCTGATATCCATTAACATACACGAGTTGCTATCATAATCAAATACTGTCCTTACTAGCTTTTTTAAAAATAAAATGTTATTGGTGTTGTTCTGTGGAGGTAAAAATAAATTATGATTTAAAGAAATTGTTTTAAAAGATTTAATCAGTTAAATTGATGAGCAATTCATTTTACGAAGTCAGACTTTTACAAGATGACCAATATATTTTGCTCATTATGCTTATATATTGTATTCTAAAGTGTCAGATTTTATTGCTGGTGTTTTATTGTAGTTGATAACATCTGTCATCTAAAAATCATCTGAACTTGAAGATATAAATAAGTAAATGTTGGAAATAAAGATGTGTTTGTGTAGCCAAGATATCTTCATTTTGTTAAGGAAGCCTCTTTTGTTAGCAATATATTATTTTTTAAGGTTGTCTGCGCCTTTTCCTCTGCATGACTTGTAATTATTACTTACTTGATAAAATTCCAAGTATGTGTAAATAGCAGCATGATTATTTTGTATCTTTACAGTACTCTCAAGTTGAAAGAAATAATCTTTTTTTTTAAGGCAATCAGTTATTTTTCATTTTTAAATTTCTAAGTTTTATACCACGTCTTTTACATGTGTCGCAAAAGTCATTTATGCCCATCTTTCTTTTTGTCTAAAACATGGCAATACCTACTTATTTTCATTTGTTATCTTCATGTTGTACAGTATACCAGGATTTTAATGTTTGCGGGTGTTTCTTTGTATTTGAGTAAGTGGCAGCACTTTAGAAGCATTAATCTTCTGTGATCAAGCATAATTGCAACCTTCCATTTGTCATGTCAGCCATTTGTATCTTCTGTAAGGATATGTAAATATTGTACCTTTTTTGTATTGAGGTTAAAAGAAAATAAATACTTGTTTGGTCATTTCATGGATCCATCAAGAGAAAAGTAACCTCAGGATATGAAAAGTTTGATTGTTTTAGTGAAATCTGAGAGAGCACATATTTTAAATGTGCTTTATCTCCACTGCAGCTCAGCCAAAAAAAACCCCAAAACAATTCATAGTTCTGATCAATCGAATTACAAATTGCAAAAACTTATGAACCCTAAAGTTATATAATGCGTTTTCATGATCTTAGTTCAAGAAATACAATTCTTTTTATAAGAAAACATTTTCTTGGCCTACATATTCATTCATGATGTACATGTACTTTTCCACTGGTGCTCATAGGTATACATTTATTTTTATCAGATTTTTTAAAAATGTTTCATTTGAAATCAAAATTGCCTTTTTTGAATACTTCTTAGGCATCAGTTCCAATTCCATTCTGTATTAAGCTTTTTTTTTTACAGTTTTTCTTTTACTGGCGAAGTAAATTCCTCCTGTTAGACCCATTTTTTTTTTTTTAATTCAACATAAAAAAGGAAAGCAGTCACCCCCTGAACTATTTTTCTTTCCTATTATTTGATTTTTTCCCACCCACTGAAGCAGGAAATTCAAATATGTACATGTATTAACTTTTATATTTCTCTTTTTTTTCTTTGTACAACTTTATATTTAGTTTCTAGATTTCATGGCTAATAAGTGCAATGTGATTGATTTTTGTTTTGATAGTATTATCATCTTAGTTTTAACCAGAGCATCAAGCTGGTATACTTCATTAAATTTGATCTTCCCCTGATCCAAGGCTTCCTGTTCTATTTATTTTTTGTTGCAAAAGTTTGACTTGTTTGTTTTCCTAAAACTTCAATTGCTGAGATAAATGAAAATATTCATTAATTTTATTCTCTGATTAGGGAAGCAAGTGATTTTGTTCTTTTACAGGTTAAAAACAATCAAAGGTATAGCCACTGAAGGTTTGTTAACTACTTAACCTAATAAATTTACTGGATAGCTGAATTAAATGATTTAAAATACATACACCATGGAGCTTTTGTTCTCCATGTTATTTGTTCATTTTCTTTGGTACGTCTTGGCAAGAGAGGAAAAGCAATTTATGATTACATTGCCAATCTCTGTCTATGTGGGTTTTTTTAAAGAAGGTGTTATCTTTTGACAGTGACATGGTGTAAGATAGTCTGGTCCTGTAACGTTTATCATGGTAATAATAGTATACTCTTAGTGCAAGTCCTAGAAATCAGTAAATGTCGGAATTTCATTTTTCTCAGTTTTTTAATAAATGATTCCAGAGGTGCTACAATAAATGCAATTTTGTATATAAGCTGTATATGTACATGTATATCCTTTAACTATTACATGTATTAGCTTATCTGTTGTTAGTTTGATTAGTTGATATATGTTAAAAATCATCAGATCCATGTCAAGTACATTGGTTGTTTCCTTTAAATTGATTCCATGGGTTGAAATTCTCCAAAATGATTTGATGTTCAGTTTGATTAATTATTATTTTAAAGCGTGTCAGAAAATCAAACTTTCCATAAAGAAATGTAAAAAAATTGAGTAACACGCACTTTAAGTGCGTTGGATACCTAATTGAAGTACTGTGTAGAATATATTATACGGCAGAGTTTATAAGTTAACATTTATGTTGTTCAGGATGAGTGGACTGAACAATAATTACCATCTGAGCAGCATACTTTCCCAAAGTTTCTGATATTATCATGGAAATAGATAACTGTTTTCTTTATTATGAAGATATTAATCATTATCAGTTCACTTTAAGCAATCAGTGATGTAGCCTGTACTAAAGGTTGCCTTGCATACAATAAAAATAAATACAGTGAAAAAGTTGTTTCATAATACAAATGTACAATTTTATTACAGTGTATGTTTTCATCTAAACTTCTAAAGCCGCGGTTTGGAATGTTTTTATGTTGTTGTTTTAATAGAATTTGCATTACAGAATGTTATTTTGATTTACATTGCTTAGGTCTAGCTGTTTGATAAATTGTTTGGTTGTATTTACTTATTATAAATCCTGTGTGTTTTTGTGAATATTTCATGTTGTATTCCTTTGATTCAAATTTCAAGTTATCTAGTCGAGAATGGAGACAGTGATGGTGATGGTGATGGTGCTTCGAAACAAAGTACAAGAAGTTACAGTTTCACAAAATGTTTTGACCAATTGTTGTAACAGGAGTTCTAGCCACCTCACGTACCTGTTCTTTTTCTTCTCCTCAAGTACACATAGAGTAAGCTCTCAATTCAAAGTTAAAACAGAGGATGATCCGTATTCAGTGATTTATAATCTATGAAAAAATATATCAGTTTATACATGAAATTAGTAACATAAAGGTGTTGTGGTAGTTGAATTGGTTTAACGTCCAACGTCAATATATGCTATATTGTGGACGGACCCCAAGACTTGACGTCTGGCAATTTTATGTGCTGCCACACACGAGACAGTGCAGGAATACCATGACTCTTGTCTCCGCTGGTCATATTAAACTGACACGACCCAAACAGTAGGTGGCGAAATTGCCAGGGCTTTAGCTACGGACCTGTACCTGCTGCGACGGAAGCCGATATTTAGACATCAAAACTGTAAAAGCATTCTTATAGAAATTCTATGCAGCTGTTGACACTAAATAGATTTGATCACAACAAAAATTGCTCTTGAGATGTTCACTTTGAAGTTAAAGTGTTGATTGTACAAGTTGCTCTCCTACACCTCTGGTGCATTATACTTTAGGTATTTTGATTTTTCTTTTTCACATACTTTTTATACACTTAAAAAAAGACATTGAATAAAATACATCGACGTGAATATCATCACAATTCGCACGTTTATTTGGTATTATAGTAAAGCTTGTATTGCCATGTTACTGAAACGACATTTGTAGTAGAGCAATATTTATATAATCTAGCCAATTAAAACTCATCGTTTCCTGACAATACATGTATATATAATGATACATGTAATGTGTAGCCACATGTTTGGTTACATAGGGTGTACAGAATATAAAATGTCAGTTTGTATAATTCCTTCATATAACCATACATCAAAAGCTTTAATAAGTATGTTGATTTTTTATTATTTATATTTATATATATATGTTTTAAATATTAATAAATGCAAAGTATGTGTTTATCAACAAGATCATTTTAGTTTTCCTGTTGATTGAGGCAAACTTGTGTCGTTTAAATAAAAAAAGGAAAAAGGAATGATTTCAAACTGTTTTGGGTATGGCCTATGATTCTTGAATAACCCATGTATAGTTTTCTCCCCATTTATATGAAATTTAAAACTAAAAAAATATCAGAACGATTAGGTTCAACAAATTTAATAATTATTTTTTGAAGATTTATATACATGAAATCGAAATGACTTTTCCGAGTTTCATACTTTTAGTTTTACAAGATTAATGTTGTCTTTAAATCATTTTATCTTTAGAAGCAGGAATAAGAATAAAAATGCCTTCTTTTAAAAAAAGAAAAAAAAACAACTTCGATATAATCGTCTAGGCTAGTGCTACTGCTTACCATAATGGAAGCAGTTGAGTATTTATTTTAAGTATTGAAGTGATTGTCCCTAGAGTTAAAAATTCCTATCTCTCTTTCAGTTAGATCTTCGGTATACAGTAAATCATGGCTACAACGGGAGTCGAATTTCGAAAACACGTAGTCAGTAGTGGCCTCGATTTAACAAAGACCTAAGCAATTTTAACATTTTTGAATTCATCCTTTGTATATATCTATTTTTATTTATTAATTTATCTTGTTCATTAATTTGTTGTTTTTTTTTTCGTAATCTTTATCATATCACTAAATAAAGAATCTCTCTTACAAAACCCTAAAGTGAACGCATCTCGTAAATTAATTTTAGCCGCCATTATCATCGCTGTTCCTTCTTCATTTCTTGTCATTGTGTAGAAATATTTTAAACCCCCGGCCCAGGCGTTATAGTATACTAGCTCCACGCAGGATGTATCTTCGTATGTTAAGAAACAGTTTTAAAAAAGTGAAATCGGCAAAAGGCGCAGTTGAATATGTATATACAGTGGAGTCCACTTATAACGACAATTGAAACAACGAGAACTCGGTAATAACAAGACTTTTTCTCAATCCCCGTTTTTCTCCCTTCTTTAGCTTTGTAACTACGATTCTGGAATAACGAGAACAAATGGAAAGTGAACTCTGTAATAGAGAGATCGAAGACCCTCATGTTCAAATAAAGTAATAGTCCTAAGGCCTTTTAGCAGCCATTGTGTCGCAAATGACAAAGACCATGCATGCCGCACTCAACTGTGAAGAAGATTGCGAGCCAATAGGCTACTTCACTGCGTCACCCATCGCATTGCTTGTGTCGAAAGCGAGAGGCTGGCACACGCCTCTCACTCTCTGCACACACGCACACTAGGCCTAAGCTAAGCCTAAGAAACAATAACCAATAAGCACGCCGAAGTAGGATGCCTAACTTTGTTACTACCCTTCACCACCACCAACAGAACGCACATGGACTAGGCCGCCTAGCCCACCCAACCACCACATAGCACACGGTGTGCGATGGTATAGGCCTAGCTGATCATTGATGGAGTTGTCAGTCAGTCAAGGTTACAGTGATTAGATCGCTCATCTTCAATCCACGTCGTCAATTCCAAAACTGATAATCTCTCTTCACGTCTTCAAAAATGGCATCTAAAAGAAAGCGCATTACTCTGGAGACAAAAGCACTTATTATTTCCCTTTACAAGTGGAATAACGAGAACTCGGCAATAACGAGAGAAGGCATCTGGTCCGGGAGTTCTCGTTATACCAGAGTTTTACTGTACTTGTGTAATGCCTATGGGTGGTTATGACTAATATGAGCTTTAAATAAAAGAATCGAACTAGAAAAAAAGGTTTAAATAATAATTATTATCAGTCTGATTTTAATAGACCCAAACATATTAAAAAAACAACAACATTCTCTTGCAAAATTCGGTTTATGAGAAATTGATTTATCAGACTTCATTTTTTTTTTAGGTTTCCACTGTATTTCCTTGTTTCTTTGCTTAGCATCCAAACTCAGCACTAAGTATAGAGGCTGTATTGTGGATGGGGTGTGTTAGTCATCATCAACTAGAGAACAGGCAACAGACAGTTTGGGATTGATTGTTCGGATGCAAAGTTATTGTAATTTGTTTCTAAAAACAAAATCAATATATGAACATGTAAAAGTACATTTTATAATCCATTAAAATTTAAACATTGTGCATTCATGAGGACAGCCTAAAATTTCAATCTGAATTTAATAAATACTACACGCGTATAGTTCTTATTCGCGTTCAAAGTTTAATTATCAAACTTATGTATGCATTTTCTTGTTGAATGAGCTTTAAAAAAAAAACTTGTAGAAAAACTTCACTTCTGACCAACAGTATCTCGACATGTATACATCATTACATGCTAACATTCATGGGGTTTTCTATTTATACTATAAGTATTACTAGTACACAAACATGTACAATGCATTGTTTTCAATTTATCATTTCAGACGTGGGAATAAAAAAACAACGTTATGGGAGAATTTTCATAGCCTATAAATATTTTAATGAAGTTGACCAGCTAATCCTCGAGTTGTAAGCCAGATTCTGTAAGAACACATAGATCTATAGTAGTTAGTACAAGTCCACGGTTCTAATCCCACAGAGCGCAGTCATTTTTCTATTACATGTATTTTCGTACAAAGATTGTTTTCGGTACTTGTGCATGAACCTCAAACTTAAACATACTGGTACCCACAGTATGCATAAATGGTTAATCAGAAAATCACCCATGTTGAGATTACAAGGTGTTGGTCTGATGAATGGAAGTCTTGAGACAACCGACAATCATACGTACACCTGAATGTCCACGCGAAAAGTTGTGATTCAAAGTGGCACAAAGTTGCGGCATAATTTTAGCCCATATAAGAAAATTCAAACTAAACCCTTTTTATAATTTTAAATGCTTTTAATGGCTACTAGTACTATAAAACATTTGTGTTGCGACAATTACGATTAATAAAAAATATAACATAAGCCTCATGACCAAACAAGAGCAAGAAGTACACCATCAAGATAATATAATAAAAAGAAGGTGGAGTGGCAGACAGTGAAACTAAGAGAGAAAGAAAAGGAAACTTTCCGGCATCCAATACGTTTTTGTCTGTTTATGACTGAAAGATTACTTTATCGTTTGAAAAAAAATATAAGCCCAAATGGGTGGGTGGGATTGGAACTATCAATCCAGAAAAAACTATTAATGCTAATAGTATTCGAATTTCTGTGCGCAGGACACATCTTTGGACCCTGTTATCATGTCATCCTGTTTTCTGATTCTATCCACTTTTTATTCTTGTAAATTATGCAATGCGGCTGTCTCGATCAGTGCTTTTTTTAGAACCAATGTCATGAGTGTTGACATTTTTATATGGCGAAATTACGACAGCAAAATAGGGAGTTTCAATACGCACTGGTGTGGTACCTCTCCAAAGTAATTTTACTTATGATTCAAACAGAAAGGCTCATTTATAATAAAAATATGATTACATGTAATTTGACCCAGCTAGTCTATCTACACCTGTCTGTGTGTCTGTTTGCCTCAACGTATAAAACGCACATGAAATTGTTCATTTTGTTTGTGTAAAAGTTGCTTTATTTCTCTTTGAGATTGAAAAATTGCAAAAAGTTGCAAGTGGCTATCGCAGCTTTTCGTGGGAACAGACATGTAATCCTTCACTGCCCTAGAACGAAACTTGGGGGAATAATCATATGATACAATTGAGGTTGCCGACAAACAGGATTATTGGAATGACAGGGTAAACTTATACGATAAGTACCATACACATCTACAATACATGCACAGGCCTTGCGGCATAGGCGACTTTAACAGATGACATAATCACGTCGAATAGACATTGTGGTTTCTGATCGATCATTGGCTCCGTAAGTCTAGGCCATAGAACTTAAGGTGAAATGGAGCTATTCGTTTTTGCTCTAGGCCCCGAATCACATTTTTTTTCACAGTCTCTACTAATACTATTTAATTTATGGGCATTATGGCACGGTACCTAAAACGGGAGTTCCAAATAGTTTTTGCTTAAAAAACAAAAACAAAAGGCAGCTTACTCCGCCCTTAAACTGTTTTTGTGGTGAGGGCTGGCTGAGTGGAGCCAAAAGTCGCCTCACGTGTCTGGGATGAGGACCTGTTTGTAAAGTGTAACCCAACTTAACACAATCATCAGTCCCGTTAACCAGAGCCCAGTCGATGATTATGTTGGAGAAGTGTTCACAAAACGTGAACTGAATAATATCACTGTGGAAGCGAGGACTTTTCATCGCATCGATCCAAACACACACATTTGGATTTCTTAATTGATGAAATGGAAATTTAAATTGCTAACAAGTTGTGTCCATTTCGTGGATTTTTTAAAAATATTTCTTTTTTTACTTTGCGTTAAATCTTTTTTTTTTTTTAATTGTACTGATTAGTATAAAAATACCCAACTTTATCATATGATGTAGCATGTTTTATCCCTCACACCTCCTCTGCACCTTTTCGGTTTGACTATATTTCGCTTCTTTCTGAATAAACACAGATAATAAAAGGCTTGTCTACTGTGAAAAAAAAAAGCCCACATAACTTAACAGGGCATGGAAAATTTCTAAACAAAATAAAACAGAAGTGATATTAATAACATGTAGGCTACAGTATTATGAGTCAGACATTTTAAGTTTTGTATTGGTTGCAATTATATACATGTATATCCACTCTGTATGTTGAGTTTTTTAAACAATACCAACAATAACAACAACACCACAGTAGTAATAGTATTATGAATCGGACATTTTACGTTTTCTGTTGGTCGCAATAATATCCATATCCACTCTGTATAATGAGGTTTTTTTAAAACAACAATCACTACATCAACAACAATAGCGATTAGGACACCAATAAGACCCCAAGTACAGCAACACCAACGACGACAACAACAACAGCAGCAGCGCCATAAATAATAAAGAAAGATTTTATGGGGTTGCATTGGAAACGCTGCGCTATTAACACTAATGCAGTCTCCATTATTGTCTCTCCCCTCACAGTCACACTCCTAATTATAATTGTACTCGTGTCTCATTTAATTTATAGCATTTTTCACTTCTGACTCACTTCTCGTCATAATGCTGCCTACTCCTAACAAAATGACCTTATTCACCTCTCTCTCTCCCTCTCTCTCTCTCTCTCTCTCTCTCTCTCTCTCTCTCTCTCTCTCTCTTTCTCTCTCTCTCTCTCACACACACACACACGTTCTCTGTCTCACTCTTTCTTCGTGACTCTTTCTCTACCACGTTTTCTTTATTTCTTTTTCTCTATGTATATTAATAAATCTATCCCAAACTATGCTTGTTTTTTTGTACCTCTCTCTCTGAGTTTCTCTCTCTCTCTCTCTCTCTCTCTCTCTCTCTCTCTCTCTCTCTCTCTCTCCTTCTTTCTATTAGCATCCAGCATCATATCCAGAGTTCAACCCAGTCGTTTAAACGTCTTAGCCCCATGGTAGAATAACAATTAACACCCTTAAGTGAGTTAGCTGTTTTTGTAGGTCACCAAGTCTCTCTTTAATTATGCAGACACAATTCTCTACGCATGCTAATGATTTCACAATTTATTTCAACAATAAACTTAAAGAAAAACTTTAAAAACATTACATAACAATAATTATTGCATGAATGCAAAGGTAGCGAGGCAGATGAAGTGCATAATGAAAAACAAACAAACAAGTTTTGACAAAACCGTTATATCGTATTGCTTTTCAATGCACTCCGTGAAACCAATGCAACATTTGATATTATTTGGGGAAAAATATGGATACACCAAAAGAATCATGTACGTATAAAAGCCTTTTTGCTTTCGTAATTTGAGACCCATATACTTTGAGCAACAATACATTCAGACGGTTCCTAGTTTGTTTCTTTTCTACACATGAAACCAAATGGCATAATTGTATAACGAATACCAGTAAAAATTCAATCTTCATGACGCTTGTGTTTATAAAAGTGCAAATGTTTTGCTTTCTTTTCTCTTTGAATGACGAACAAACTCATTGGGAAGTTTGTACTGTCATCGTGTTATTAATTTTTTTTTTGTTTTAATTTAAAGACGCCCGTACCAAGTCATTTTGTTTTTACGGCACGTCAGCGCGGTAACTGCTATATTGTGCTCAGGATATCCTAAGACAGTTAGTACATTTAACATTATACTACTAGTACAGTAGTAGTATAAACGGTGACTCCTTTATCTCTCTAAATAGTAATGTGCCAGTAGAAACAATTATGTGGCCCCTCGCGCGTACCTTATAACCCACAATTAGCTAAACTAAAAAAAACAACAACAAACAAACAAACAAACAAAAAGCTCAAGGTTAACTATTTACGACACGAACATAAATTAAACTGTGATAATTTGACCACCAAAACATCAAGAAATGCTTCCATTTAATTTTTACAAATAAAATGGAGGGAAAAAAAGGGGGGGGGGAGTTAGCACTGGGGTAGAACATCGGCTTCCAACGTGGTTCGAGCTTAGGCGATTTCACCCCCTACTGGTTCAAGTGGTTGATTCGTTGTCAGTTTTATGTGACCGGATAAGAGAGGAGTTATAAAATCCCCACCCTGTCTCGTGTGTGGCAGCACATAAAATTGTCAGACGTCTGTCTTGGTGTCCGTCCACAATATATCCCATATAGTGCTGACGTTGGATGTTAAACAAACTTACAAAAAAAACAACTTACAAAATGCTGTAAGTAATACATTTTTGTTTTTAAAGAAGATTGAAATTTTAACAAAGACATTTAATTTTCTAATTCTGCTTAGACCTAGATCTGTGCTTATAACTTATTGAGCTACAGTCATGTACTTGTTGAAAGAGTCGATAGGGACCAGTCAATCATTTATATTATCACAGAAGCACTGATGGTTGGTCATTACCATAGACTTCAGGCACTCGGTGCCTAGCCCATTCAAACGGAGAGATCAAACAGAGAAACACTGAAAGCGCTGCTCCCTGACTCGTCTTTCTTGTGTTTCAACTAATGAGGCTCCATTGATTGACCTTCGTTTCAGGATTTCTCTTCACTGAGGAACAATTCAAGTTAAATAGCTACAATGTCACGTATAAGATATACCGATATGCAGAACAATCTACGATCTAGATCTAAAAAGAACAGAAAATGGGTACAATTTGAGAGGATCTTCCTTTATTTTTTTCATTTTTAAATAATAAAAAAAAAAAACATTTTCATCTAACTTGAAATTATACAAGACTCACCTTAAAAATTAGAGAAAATAAATCAAGTTTTCAGTTTTATCCAAATCGGGAGGAACTGATGAACCTCAAAGCAACAATTCAACGATTGTGATTGGGCATAAATTCAAGTGCTTTAAATGTACAATAAAAAGAAATCTAACAAAATTATTGATCTTTATACACACATTTATGCTAAACTATAGAAGGACTAAGAACTGATACATGATTTAATTTGTCTCTATATAGACCTTTTTTCACCATTTATTGCTACTCTTATTCATCTTAATCGATTTGAATCTAAGATACTTTTTTCTTGATAGAGATTTGTTAAGTGTTTTCTCTAAATTGTATATTCAAATATTTGAATTTACGAACCTTTTTGTTACTCTTGTATCAATATGTCTCTGTAGGATTGTAAAATGTATTGCATGTATTTTACGATTGGCCAGTAGGTTTAAATAAATATATTTCCTAGACAACATAAACCAACGATCTTTCATTTGCAAAACAGGAACCACTAGTTAAAAAAACAACAACAAAACAGTAAGCACGAGAAGCACACTGCGAAAAAGTACATGTATTCAATTAAAAACTGTTCTTTTCTTGCCGTTTAAGACACTCACTTTAACTCCTTGAAATCTAAAACATGTTTGACTGGGAGAATTCTCTCTCTCTCTCTCTCTCTCTCTCTCTCTCTCTCTCTCTCTCTCTCTCTGTGACCAGAGATTAATAAGTTCTTTTAAAATGTTGACTCCTTGCCTATTATTTTATTCTCTGGGTACTTAGAGCAGTGTTTAATTACACTTTTACAGGAGCTTTATCATTAAATTTCACAGAGCCGTATAACAAAATCGAATCTGTAGAGAAAAGAAATCTAGTAGGCCTAATGAAAAATATATATAATTCATGTTTGTTGATGAGAGTTTATTTTACATTTTTTTTCTTAAAGCATAATTGTTTCATCAACATGGTTATCAGAATGTTTTAAAATAGTAATCCACATGCTTTAAATTGGAATTCAATATGTTTTAAAATGGAAATCAATATGTTTCAAAATGTTTGAGACTGTACTAAATTTTTATAAAAAATGTCACCCATTGGTTTGTTGTCAAAATGTTTGAGACTGTACTAAATTTTTTTAATAAAAAAATATCACCCACTGGTTTGCAGCACACTAATGAATCTGATGGTGCAGCTTATATATCATTCCTACTCATTTGATAAGATTATAAGTATAACGGATTGACGGTGACACATTCTGGATTCAGCTGATCCTGAATCTGAATCCTTCCAGGTCCGGGATCAATATTTACAGGTTCTTGTTAATTCTGATTTTTAAAACCGACAAATCTAAAGTAATAACCTCTGCCATCAGATGGAATACTTCACACTAACTTTGGAAGTGTTCAAAGTAGGAAAAGAGCTCTCTCGCACCATGTACTAAGTACAATCCTATCAGAATCTCTAGACTTTTCTTTTAAATAATGAGAGGAAAAGATAGGCGTGATCGACTCTGCAGGTATCTTCAACATTAATTATGCTGTAAGAAAAGGTTCTACTAGCTAGAGAGATTTGCTCTGGTGGTTTCAAGATTTGTAAACATCGTACCCGTGGGCTATGTTAAAAAAAATTGCTTATGATCTTTGAGATTCAGAGTCCAAAGTTACTGAGGCAAACAAAATATTGGTAATGCAATGCTGGCCAAGCAGGTTGGAAGATTTAAAACGCTAAAGCCTTTGGCATTGCTCCAAGATGAGCAAATGTTTTCTTTCGACGGTAACGTCGCAATAGTTACATTAACAACCAACGCCAGGGTAGAGAAAGGAGGGGGAAAATCCATTTAATTAAATTATTGAAAAACCTGTTTAAAACAGATGTGCTATGTATCTCAGCTCATTAGATTCAAAGATAGTACAACACATTTGTTACAACTCTCTTATTCTAATAGTTAAAAATGATAAGAGACAAAGTGCTCTAAGACTAAATACAACGCTACAGTAGCTTGCGACTCGACGTAACTCTTTTCAATTCGCATATTCTTACGCCGAATCGTAAGCTACTACGACGTTGTTCTTTCAGCCTCTAATGATCTAGCTGAAGTCACAAAAATATACTGTTGGCGAGAGAGAGAGAGTTAAACAATATGTTAGTAATGTTACGCCGGCCAAACAGACTGGAAATTTTAAAACATTAAACCCTTGGGCATTGCTTAAAGATGAGCAAATTATTAAGTCAGTAAGAAATAGACAACAGGAAGTAAAGAAGTAAAAAAATCAAAGCAGGTATATTTAAAATAATTTTTCGATCTTAACCATTGGCAAGCTAGGCAGACCAAGCCAAGTCTAGATCACCCTCTCAAATCTCTGCACCCCCTTCCTCCACCCCACCCCTCGCACCAAAAAAAAAAAACAAAAAAAAAAAGAGAACAAAATAATAATAGAACAACAACAACAAAAAAACAATATAAAAATGAATAAAAAAATAAAAACAATAAAAAAAAAAAACACGGAAATTTAGCTGGGAAATGTATCATGTGGTAGCGCATAAAATAAATAAAAAATAAAAGCAATTAAAAAAACACGGAAATTTAGCTGGGAAATGTATCATGTGGTAGCGCACTGGATTCATATCCCTAAGATCTCGGGTTCAACTCTGTGATCGAGCTTGTAAAATAATTTTTTGCACGATTTCGTCCTCTACAGGTTGGTTCGGTATAATGTTACTGAGACAGGAGTGCTGGTATCCTCGCTTTGTGTGCGGGAGGTAAAACTGTCAAACGTTAGTCTTGGGACAAGTCCGCGAAATAGCCAAGCTGCTTACATTAGACATTAAAAAACCAAATAAAAAATCACACAACATCCAACATTAACATAAATTTGTATAAGACTATTGCCTTGCGATGAAACATCCAGACGGATTTCGTGTTACTTCATCCAAATTCATTGAGTTTGTCCGGTACATTCCATTTGCTATCAACACTTTTTTTTTTACTGTTTCCTCTGAAAACATAACTAAAAAGAAAAAAAACGAAAGAAAAACCAAAAAAGTTGTTTTTCATTCCTTCAATTTGTTTTCTATTTTAAAATAATGTTTATTTCGTAATTTGAGGCATTTTAAAGGATACAAATTTGATTATAATGGAATATAGGCTGGTGATGAGACAACAATCTTATTAATTAACATTTTGTGCCTAAAACGAAAGGTACTCCTTTCAAACAGACCCTAAACTCCAAATTTACTTTCTATAATACACACACGCACACAAAGAAAATCCATTACAAAAATGTAAACAGTAGCTCGTTTTTCTGCAGAAGCCGTTTTACGAATTTTCAAAAATACACTCATTAAAATCTAGATAATTAAGAATCGTTGTTTTTTTTTTAAATAACGATCCTAGATTGCTTTCATGCGTCTAATTGTGAATTAACATGTTAGTTAAGAATTGAAAAAAAATAATCCCAAATTAATAGAAAAGATAGAATTTTGTTTGCTGCATACCATCAATTAAAAACATTCAGGTTTATAACACTTTGAAACAGAAAACATGAGAGCTCAGAATTGTGGTCAGTGATCAATGCACAGCGTTTCATTTTAGAAGAGGTAAAATGGAAGCCCGAAAGAGGCGGAGGTAAGGTGTCGAATGAAAACAGAGAAACAATATTTGGAGAGAGAGAGAAATATAAAAGGAGAAGGAAGAGAAAAATGCGTAGCAATAGACAGGGATAAAGCAGTAATGAGATGTTAAGTGATAGATACATAGATAGAGAGAAAGAGAGAGAGAGAGAGAGAGAGAGAGAGAGAGAAAGAGAGAGACAGACAGACAGACAGACAGACAAACAAACAAACACAACCAGACAGAGACAAAAAGATAGACAGAGAGATAGAGGGACGACTAAAATAAAGTGCAGTAAACGAGATTTCTCATTGAAAAAGAAGATAAAAAAGGAAACCGAACAACGGTAAAGACTACATAGTACGCAACAGATCGACAGGGTGAGTTCTCCGCATGGACGTTCTGTGTCTAGCATTGATCGCACAAGGTAATAAAGCTAATGAAGCCACACGATCGAATAATATGACTAGGCACTGGGCTAACAGGAAGCACTCCAGGCTCTAAGCCACACTTCGGGCAGGCCAAAGTGATAGAAAGATGGGTTTCCATTGGGGTGCTAATGAACAGGTGGAGCAAAATACGGGCCAAAGACAGTGATTAAGTTCGATCTCGCCCACTATTGGATAGGTCGGTGTGTGGCCCGCTGAAGTAGGATGCCTGGTTTCTCCATAACTTTTCTTTATGACAACATGAAAATTGGCAAACGATAGTCTTGGGACCCGTCTGCAATAAGGCTTAGTTACTGACGTCGGTCGTTTTGAACTAACCAAACACCCAACCAGATGAAAACTAAGAATTTCTGAGGCCAACTCTAATCCATAATTTATATTACCATTGATTAGTTTTATGCCCCCTTTGCATCCTGAAAAAAACTTGAATTCTGGGGCACCAGGTTAAATTCAAATCTCAGGCCTTCTGCTTGCCGGTCCAGAGTTCCACTGACTGGACTATCTGACGTCCTCGAAAGCTTAAAAAACAAAACAAATACTGAAGCAAAATGTCATGCACAGTAAGTAGTCGTCTAAATAAACAGAGAAAATATAAAAGGGCCCTAAGTGCAAAGATAAATTAGATTCTATACACCCGATTTAAGATGTGATATACATTTAGTTTAGATACTGTAGCCTGGCGACTATGTCTATTTTTTATTTGTACATGTACATTATACTAAAATCTTAAAGTCATTGAGACAAGATGAACTGTGATCACAATGTGATCGACAAAGAAAGTAAGGAATGAGTGGCTAGGAATCCCACTTAGGCCTAAGTAAAAGAAAAAAAAGTAAATTAGCAAAGAAAGTGAGCAGAGGGCCGACAGTGCTTTTTCACGCCACATGGAATCTGAATAGATCTACACAATGCACGTGCCGAAAGCTCGGGGGAGGCTCGCAATGGCTGCTCTCAATCTATGCATGTTAAACAGCTCACGGCGCACGCTCTCTCTTGTTTTTATTCTCTTTGAGAAGGAAAGAGGGAGGAGGGGTGGGATGGTTTTGATCATCGGGAGCAGCTTCCTTCCATCAGCTTGAGAAAAAGTGTCTATCTTCCCACTAGATTTAGGGAAATGTCAATATCCGTACTGGCTTTATGGAAAATGTCTATCTTTTTATTTTTAATAACGAAGGTGATTGGGAAGGGGTGATTGTGGTAATCAAGAGCCGATTCCCTGCAATGGAATACCTCATTTCGCACCAGCTTTAGGGAAAATGCCCACTTCCGCATTAGCCCCAGGAAACTTTTTTTTTCCTTTGAGAAAGAAAGAGCGGGCAGAGGTGGGGGAGGTTAACGTAATAGGGAGTAGATTCCTTCCACTATCAGATCTCATTCCAAACTAGCTTTAGGGGAAAATGTCCATCCTCTCACTAGATTCATACCAGCTTTGGGGAAAATGTCTAGCTTGTAGTATTTGTACTAGCTTCAGGAAAAATGACTCCAAACTTCTATATTTACTTCATTCTTGTGTGGTGCCTGATACTCCTTTTGCATCACTTTTAGAATTTTCTAATATTCTTGGGAGGGGGGGGGGGGGTGAAATATCAAAAGCAGGTATATGGTGGTTTTTTTCTTCTTCAATAACAAGAATCTTCTGGACCTTTACATAAAGACCTTGTTTTACAAAGGTAAGATTGGTCGTGTTAATTAAAAAGTGAATCAGCTCTACTGTCTAATGACTGTAGACATTACTTTTCTAAATGATCATTCTTGAAAACAAAACCAATGTCTAGATTTTGAATAGAGCCAATCCGAGACCAAAAAGAAGAAGAGATAGATATAAGAAAATGGCGATCGAAAGGTCATACCTTGAGAAAACGACAAAACAGCATCGTTGACAGGTGCCACAGAAGGACCTACAAGGAGAACGAGGCGTGAGTGAGTAAATTTGTTTTTACGGCACGACAGCACGGTAACAGTAACTGATATTGTGCTCATGATGTCCTAAGACAGTTAATACATTATACTAGTAGCAGCGGCGACTCCTGTATCATTCTGAGTGGTAAAAGCATACAAATTGGTAGACCGACCATGCAAGAAGAGATGTGTTGTGAAGGATACTATGGCACGAGAGTGCTATGGGTGGTGTCAACTTGCATGGAAAAAGTTCTCAAGATAGAAATGGATGGCGATCTCTGGATTGTGGCCTTTACGATGGCGAAGGTGGCTGGCAATGATGGTGCCATGCAATAGAACAGAACGTAACGTCTCAATAATAATTATTGACAAGAAGAAATTGTTGTTATTTCATGAACACGCGATTAGTTTTAAGAGTACACTGGTACGTTTAGATGTATACGTAAACAGGGTATGTTTTTTGATACTTTACCATGGAATTTCTACGCTATTTACGAGTAAAAATATCAAACAATTAAAAAGATAAGATACAAGCCCCAGGTAAAATTCCCCTGGGAAAACAAAAGTGTTTAGTTGTTGGCATTGAGGTCCATCGCCAGCGCACAGGTACCAAGACTAACGAATGACACACAGAGGCGGGGCGGGGATATCAAGACTCTTGTCTCAGCCACTTACACTATGGTCACACTGACCATAGCCGCCTGGTTGTTACAGAGGGACATGCATCGACCCAACAAGTAACGGACGAAATCCGACTGGAGGTCTCATTAGAAGCCAAGCACTCTCCCAGTGAAGCCATTCTGCCCTCCCCGTCTCACCAACCGGGAAAAACAACTTCAGCAAGCAAGCAAACAAACAAACAAAAATAAAACAACAACAACAACAACAACAACAACAACAACAACAACAACAACAACAACAACAACAACAACAACTACTGCGTATATAAATCTAAAGGTTATTAAAGGAGGGGGGGGGACATACAAGTCTTATCAAAACAGTATTATAGATTGAGAAATGGGCAGAGAGGAGAAAAATCAAAACAATATTATCGATTGAGAGATGGGCAGAGAGGAGGAGAATAGAAGAAATGGTGTTGATAATGGAAGGACGTGTTTTATTTATCCCTTAGCCCTGCCGATGTTTGATAAACATGCCGTGAAGGTTTTAAATGCAGAGAAATCCGAAAAGTTGTTTCCTAGAGGATGGGAGGATACGTGAAAGGCATGGGTGATGGGCTGGTAATTGATGGATCGGAGAGAGAAAGGGGGAGAAGGGGAGAGTTAGGGAGAGAGGGAGGGAGAAAGAGAGGGAAAGAGAGAGGGAGATAGAGAGGGGGAGAGAGAGAGAGGAAGAGAGAGATAGAGAAAGAGATAGGGGAGAGAGGCAGAGAGAGCTTTTATCCGGGCTGTGAGTTGAAGTTTGGACATAAAACACACTGCGGTAATTGAGATTGCATAGTTATAGATGTCTTTGGTATAATCCAGTCGGTTTTTTAGGAGAGAGATAGAGAAAAGAGAGAGACACACAGACAGACAGACAAAGGCAGAGAGAGATGTATGGATAACGGTAAAGACGGAAAAATGAATCAAAAAAGGCATATGACAACAAAGTGATGGAGAACAACCCGGGGGAGATAGGAAGATAGTTAAAGAGAAAAAGAAAGGTTGAGAAAAGTAGAAAGAGAGGCACCAGTAGATAAAATAGTGAGATTGAGGCAGTGAGCGACAGAGAGCAACAATGCGGAGAGGAAAAGAACCAACTAACCTTTATCAACATTAAAGACAGGGAGAAAATAGAAGCTGCATAACTCTGCAGTTTGGTTTTGAGAGATTGCAAGTGTAACCTCCCTTGAATTAAAGCACTCTGGTATAGATTTATTTCGAAGGGAAGCTTTCAAATCCGAGCAATGAAATCGAAAGATTTTTGTTTTATGTACACACTCTTATTTATGTATACAAGGAATGATATTCATTGGCTTTCCGCTGATCTCTCGCCCATTTATGAACAAGAAAAGCACTTATATAAAATTATAATATGAAGAGTACACGGGGAAACGACGGTATTCACAAAAATGCTTTTTAAGTTACTCCCATTGCCCTATTACTCACTTGCTAAAGATAGTTACTGTGTAACTTATTTTGGCTAAAACGACTGTAGTCCTATAATATAAAGGTCTTTTAAAACAGCATCCTATGACAGAACGTAATACAGAATTTCAAACTCTAAAATTAAATGACGCCGACCTAACTAAAAACGAACAGGACGGCCTAATTGATGATCGAACCGGATACCTACTGAAAACAAACAGCGAACTCTTCCATCTTAAAGTTCGACATCTCCGCAATACGAGTTTAACAGCCTGTATTGTTGAAAAGCTTGCCCTATTTTCCTTTTATAATAACCTAGCTAGAACAGCAGCTGCAGAAAGGAAAAGATTCCGATTTCTATTAAAGACTGGCGTAAGCTGATCGCCTTGAAGAGATTTTTCACCACTCCACCCTTTCCTAATTTCTTTTCTGAAGAGTTCTAGAGCGCACTTGCATTTTATTGACAATCAGACTAAAAGAGACACGCGGGGGTTGGAAACTCTTAGAGGTAAAATGAATTGTTCGTATGGCGCCTTACTACAGGCACTTAACCTTTGGTTGATGAAACAGCTAGGAAGGGAAGCCTTTTCTCATACGGGTACTTGAGACCAAAAATCACAATGTACTTGGAAAAGGCACGTAAGCTTACTTTAAAAAATTAAATGTGAATTAAAAAATAAAACAATAAAATTGCTAAATTTATTTAATCCCATTTTAAGGAGTAAAATCAAGTACTTCATTTCGCTCCCACACACTTAGAGTTAATGTTGTTTTATTTATTTTACAATTATATATCCCCTGATTCCCAATGAATAATAGTTGAAAGACAACCGGCGTTTGTTCCCACACACTTAAAGTTAATGTTGTTTTATTTATATACAAACCTACAATTAGATATCTCCTGATTCTCGCTGAATGATAGTTGAAACAAACCCAGCGTTTGTGTTATACGCGTATACAATTTGTAAAAAAAATATAATGTACGCAAAGCGATTAAATTCTGTATTTATTTCTATCTTTGTCCCCCCCCCCTAATTTTTGTGTGAAACCCTTTTTTCTTTGACTTTGGGAGGCAAACTAAAGACTGGTAGTATTATGTAATAACCCTTTATGAATCACACGATCGTGCATACAATTAATTCGCCAGACAGGTAAGCTTTTATTTTTTCACAGTTTATTTTTGTTCCATTAAAAATGTTATAATATATCGAAAAAAATACAAACAACAACAACAACTAATTCAGTTTTTCCCCCAGGATATGTTTAGTGACTGCACATGTAACTTTTGTATTTTAATCGTGGCAACTACACATTTTAGTCTGAAGATGCTGCAAGTTTTATCTACAGAACTATGGAGAGATTTTCGAATGCATCATTTAAATGTGTTCGTTTCAGACTCCTAGGGGATTTAAGTGAATGCACACAAAACTAAAGCAAAACTTCTTTCGGCAACCTGAGTACATTAAGGACGCTTTGCTATTATGTTTTAGATACCCAACAAGCTGTAGGAAGCTATTTACGAAGTTCATTATAATTTCATTATATTTTTTTGTTTTCCGTGATAGCCTTGCTATAAATCTAATTGACCTCATGGGTTGAACGCACAATCATGACATAGCGCACTCCCCGTCTTAAGCTTTCTTATTCTTATATTCTTACGACGAGACGTAAGCTATGTCTTATTATAAAATTCAGTGTTTTTACTTATCTTGATAAAAGACAGAAAGTGGTCAGTTATCTTTGTTAAATTTTACTATTAACACCAAGATTGACACTACAAAACGACAGACCCTGATGTAATATTCAAGTAGCCAGTATTTACTCACATTACTAACAATTCGAGAAAGATGTAACGCATTGATTTATACATACTTTAATTTAGAGCGATGAATTAGAATAAACTATAATTGTAACTCTATTTTTGAAGTTCAATTATTATCAGACCATACAACATGTATAGAGCATGGACTCAATAAGACTACAATAAAGGTAACTTGGAAATTTTAAATATTAACTTCGACTCTTTTAACATGTAAGGAAATTCTCTGATATGGGCAGATCACCGCCGCAGCCGAATCGTATCCTAATCAATTACACCAGCACATAAATCATCATTTGTGACCATTAAACACTTTAGAACGTTATTGACGCAACACAGGCCACGGCACTGAAACCTGGGAGACATCGCTCAATCTTAATTCATTATCAGAGAGAGAGAGAGAGAGAGAGAGAGAGAGAGAGAGAGAGAGAGAGAGAGAGAGAGAGAGAGAGAGAGGAAACCTACAAAGAGACAGAGAAAGAAAATAATATGGAGGCATTGAGAGATACAGAGAGACACACACATAAATATAGATAGATAGATAGATAGATAGATAGATAGATAGATAGATAAGATAAGATAGAAGAAGAATAGAGTAGAGAGAGAGAGAGAGAGAGAGAGAGAGAGAGAGAGAGAGAGAGAGAGAGAGAGAGAGAGAGAGAGGAACACAAACACACACACTTAAAGATAGAGAGAGAGAAGAGATTGAAATAAAGAGAGACGCACACACACACACACACACACATTAAGACATAAAGAGAGATATAAAGAAAAAAAGAAACCGACACATAGAGTGGGGGGTTTTAAGGTTAGAGAGCGAAAGGGGGGAATGGATAGAGAGAAAAAGAAACAGAGACAGAGAGGGAGGGAGTGTAAGGTTAGAGAGCGAAAGGGGGGAATGGAGAGGGGGGACCACTAAGACATTGTCCAGTGCTCACGACTAGGCCACGCAGATGCGACGAAAGCTCCGCTGAATCGGAAATCTGCCCCGCCACTCACTCAAGCCTGGCGTGGCGAAACTCTCACAGTGCTCACTTTGGATATTGTCTGTGTGTTTGTGTGGCATCCTGATATCTGGACTACTGGATTCCCCATATACAGTGCGTTGGTTCTAGCCTCAGATGTATGTAATTCGGCTTGTGTGATGCGATTCTGTGTAATTTGCAATTTTGTTTTGTTTTTGTTAGTCGTTTTTTTTATGCAAAGTGCCAAGTGATATGGTTCTGTGAAACTCTTGGATATTTTATTTAAACATAAAATATGTGATATGTTTCCGTGCACCTCTACGTTGTTTTATGTGTATTTTATAGAAAATACATTTTGATATGATACCGTGAAAGTATACTCAAGATTGTTTTATTCAAATACGAAATTCCGTGTGATATGA
This sequence comes from Elysia chlorotica, assembly GCA_003991915.1. Classification (NCBI taxonomy): domain Eukaryota; kingdom Metazoa; phylum Mollusca; class Gastropoda; family Plakobranchidae; genus Elysia; species Elysia chlorotica. The sequence continues at coordinate 212,075 of RQTK01000214.1, read as the reverse complement.
TTATGAACAACTCTTGGCTATTTTACTTGAATACAAAACGCACTTTTTTTTTATCTCAGCTTCAAACGTCTATAATCCTGCTGAGCTATCTGATTATGTTCGGCTTTAGGTGATAAAAAAATTGGACTTCTGTATTTCTACTTTATTGATTCTGTACAAGTCTACATTATTTTATTTAAATACAAAATACATTAATCAAATCTATAAAAGCCTTTTCTAATCTTTACCCGGTGGAGATTATGTAGGCTATAAATTAATTTTATCGCTTCGTAAAATTGTTTGAAGGCTAATCAGTCTGTGTCACAAAAAGATTATTTCCTAGGCAATTCACCATGAATAAATTGTTTCACGAAATTTGTTCTCCACATTCTTACATCTTTTAATATTGATCTATACGTGAAGGGACATAATATTATGTTGCTATGGATACTTTTCATTTCCATGAAACGTAAACAAGTAGTAGAGGAAACAAATTCATCACAATTTAAACTGAGTATTTACTGCAAGGGGGTCATGCTTAGAGACCGTATAAAAGAATTTTGTCGCTGATATTGATTCTGTATTGTTATTTGTTACGGAACCATTTCTATAATACTAGAACATACAATTTCACTTTACTCGCTGTCGTGCATGACGAGTGGAGCAAATCAAGTTGGGTTAAGAAAAAAAATTACAACTAAAGCCTTAAGAGTAAAACCAAATCGCGGGAGGAAAAGCGTCACATTGCAAAACAATACGAAGAGAGTAACGACAAAAAAGTAAAACAAATCACTCTATAGCTTTTGCCAACACGAATCAATATCAATTACTCAATCAGTCTTCAGGATAGCGGCTCCTGGAAAATTTACAAGAAGGGGGCGGAAAAA
>RQTK01000214.1:203709-208709 GCA_003991915.1 Elysia chlorotica | reverse complement strand
TCACTAAAAATAATATACTCAATTTCAAAAAACCAAAGTAATTATGTATCACTTTATTAAGTTAATAATATATTATATTGCGCCGTGACTTCATAATATTCCTTAATAGTTTCTTTACACACTTACACAAAGTGGTATGGAATTCATGTTCAATCTAGAGCAGCCTAAGGCCGCCTCTTACCTGTCTATCGCACTGTGCGTGACAGTCATTAGACCGTTGTCTCTAGATCTGAAATTTAACAGTTGTAAGCACCTTAGAGTTTCTAAGGTTTGATAGCCAAAACATGTCTAAAATTATTCTAGTCAATTATTCTGGCACCTCTACATTTCAACGTATACGACTTATTTGTATGTTTAATACACTTTCTGAAGTCATAACTGAATAAAGCGAAATCAAATTGTCTTTGGCATCTCATTCAATTAAATCAACAGGCAAATTGATTGCTCTGACGACGTTTTTTGGTTAATCTCAATTTCGCTTGGCTAAACAAGTAATTGAACTACTTATGGAGTAATTTTTGATTCAATGTTGTGTAAAATAAGTTCTCGAATATATTCTTTTCCTTCTCCAGAAGACATTAAAGTTTAATAAACCAAACAGTCACTATTTTAAAGTGATATAAATAGTTTTTTAAATGAAGTTAACACACAAAAATAATACATGAGTATTTTAATATTGATACAATTTATCAATATTGAAATACTCGTGTATTATTGAATGAAGAAAACAACCACCGTCTCCATAACAAAATTTAATAACTAAACACACAATTATAGAAAACAAAAACAAAAGCAACAACAAATGATCAAACAAAAACAATAACAAACGCCTGAAAATCAAACATAACAAGAAATAAATCGACAACTAGAAACTGTGCAATATTAATAGACTGCTTCAACGTTTATCTGTCCCTAGATGATAACCATTTCAGGTGTTCGGGAACATTTGTGATTCTCAATTAATAAAATTTTTCGCTCTTCTGTTTAGGGGTACTGACATAGCATACAATTACCGATATATTTCTGTTAAAGAAAACCTTATCATCGCTGTATATAAACATAATACTTAATAACGTAACATCTCTTTTGAATCTACAATTTTATATAATTTTGTATGAGAATATTTAATTGTGTGCATCAAATAACCATCTTTAAAAACTAACTTTGTTCACAACAAAAATAATTGTAACATGGAGAGTAAGCAGTAAAACAATACTATAAACCACAGTAGTTCAAATTCTCCATTTTACGTTAACACATACACACGACCCTTTTTGTTTCTCTGATCGCAGCAGGCCACAATTAATTTATAATGACAATCCTCACAAGTGTTAGATTGTTGCGGCTAAAACGAACGTGAATATTTATTTATTTTTCTCTGAAAGAAAAAAAATATTTGAGCGATGTTTGGGTTCTCCACGTCATGTAAAAATGCAGCGCAACCTGAGAGATGCTCTATCGTCCAATTATTCTAATTTCTATTTTTCTTACTGCCTATGACATCTCAGGGGTCTATAATTGAAAATCAATAGGCAAATTTAATAGGAAGAATGAAAAAATAACCCTCAAAATGCAGCAATTGAACGTAGAAATAGAAAAACAACAAATATTAACACTTATTCCGATAAAAACGCACACACAGAAACAGATAAGGAATGACTGATCCGACTTGAGTTCTAAACACGGCACGATGGAATAAATCTTTTGATTTGAAAAATACACAGTAAACTTAAAAACACATCGAAAACAACAACAGCAACAGCAGCAGCAACAACAACAACAACAACAACAACAACAACAACGAAAACAAAAATAACAACAAAAACAACAACAACAACAGTTTTAATAGTAGTTAAAAACTTAATTTTCTTTTGAGAATAGAGCTTTTTTTCTCTTCTGTAATAGAGATACAGCATAACAGTCATACTAAAAGATGGCGAAGTGGGGTAAGGGGTTTAATTCAACGATCGGGCAAATTTATTTGTCGTATTTCATCCGCTACTAGTCTGTTTTGTTACGGGGCCCTCGCTCGGAGCAGAGAAGCGAATGATAACCACCGTCAGCCTGTCGCGCGTGAAACAGTAAAACGCTGCTAAAGAAGGGTCCTTTCTCTTTAACTTGCTATGTCCTCTGCCCCGCTCTCTTTTGTGATACTCTCCTCCTATCTATTTTTTCCTGCCCTCACCTCTTCTGCTTCTTACTCCCACAAGTGAGAACCTAGTTCGTCGTGAGGTGCGTCCCGTGAAGGTGAAGGCAGGGAGTTCTGGTGATTGAGGTGAACTAGCTTGCGGGCTGCCATTCACCGACTCACCATTTTGGCCCGTTCCTTCATCCGAGACGGGTGGGGGGTGTGGCCCATACTGCTCAATCGGCTGGTCATGTCTTTCTTGGCTAGGGTCAATTCTAATTCTATCATTCTCTCTATGTTAGAAGTATAGCTTCGTGGTAGCCCTGGCACTACTAACGCTGGATTTCCGCGCAGCGCCCCCTTGTTTGGCTCGATGGCGGCTGGGGAGCCCCGGAGCAGAACCTGGCTTTCTTCTTATATGGAAAATCTATTATCTCTTGAAACCTTCCCAACACCCGACTTTTGTAAGAAGCCTTGCCCGAATGAAGCGGGTGTTCCATCAGGCGCAAGCAAACTGAAGGTATTGGATGTCCCAACCCTTTTGGGTTCCACTGCCAAAACCAGCTTCACCATTCTTAAAAGTATTCCCGACCTGGCGGCTCTCCAGAAGGACAAAACCCCTCCAGTATCATATTGAGAAAGGTTTGAAAAATCATGGAAAATCACTCAAACCATTATCTACTTTGAACGGGTCTGAGGATGAGACCTGTACCGGAGCTGCCTGCCACTCATCCTCAGCAGATAAATGCTGCGGGGTGAGCGCGAAGGCATCAATATGTACCGCGGAAGCAGTTAGCCTGTGCATCGCACTCGACACTGTCTCCGCCTGAAGAAAAGAAAATTTTAATCAGGTCACTGGACGTGGGTGTCTCAGGCTGGAGGACGAGACCAGGTGTTACTGGATGGAGTCCGACTGGGAAATTTTCATTTTATCCATGCCTTCCCTTCCTACTGGGAAGTGAACAGCCTCGACAGTGCCATACCTGCAACTGTCAATGAACCATAAGTTACATTCTGGTTGCCTGTCGGCTTTTTCACCTGGGAAGAAATGTGTGCCTGTCTTCCAAACCACTAGAGAGCACATTTATTTATGTTGGTCCTCAGCGATTACTGAGGTTTCTAAAGGGCATTGATCTGTATAATAAAATTTAACTGTGATCGCCCTACACATGCATCTTTTAAAATGCTGTACATACACTTCACTGTTAACTAACCTTTTTATAGACAATTGTTGTGCTTTTACCACTCAGACAAAGGAGTCACCGTTACTACCAGTACATGTATAATGAATTAGCTGTCTAAGAACATCATGGGCACAATAAAGCCGTTACTGCGCTGACATGCTGAAACAAACTCACTCACCCACTCGTCCCCTATTCATTGGTCTTTTTGAGGCAGAAATCTTGATATCCGCTCGCTCTCTCTCTCTCTCTCTCTCTCTCTCTCTCTCTCTCTCTCTCTCTCTATGGAAACATGTAAAATTGTCACACGTTAGCATTGAGACCCATACGAAATATAACCTAGTTGCTGACTGTGGACTTAAAGAAACTAACCAATCAACCGACAACAAACTACGTATTTGGTGGTCGATACTTGAACAATTTCATTATCTGTAAGAATAGACACCACTTCGAAACGAAAAGAAAAATGATTGTTTTAATCAAGTATTCTCAGAACTATTGAACATTATTAAATTAGCAAGTGAACCTTTACACCCACCATTGCACAAATATAATAAATGAGCTGTCAAGTACCGGTTTTGTTCAGAACCGTTTACAAGGTTTAACTTTATATAATGAAACTGTTTTTAGATTATAGCTTTATAATGTATGTATTCATTTATTTATTTATTTAGGGAGAGGCGGTAATTTTATAATTATCTACTGATCGTAATCGTTTTATTACACCTTTAATTTCAATGCAATGTTAACGTTATACGAAAGAGCGAGAGAGAGGGAGAGAGAGAGAGAGAGAGAGAGAGAGAGAGAGAGAGAGAGAGAGAGAGTGTCTCTCGATACGAGTAATTCCATTTACAAGTATGTACATCATAAACGAGTTACATGTACATGACAAGTAGATCGTGTTTACTGGGTTGTGGATCAATAATGTTTATCTTATTTTACTGGTCCAATACATTTTCTCGATTAAGTGAAGTCCACAATTCAAATTGAGCGAAATTTTCTCTTCAGACCACCCCTACTCAGCCCAAATAAAGGTATAAAAGAATTTCTCATCTATTCGTTAGTCCTTTTCACTGTTTTTTCTTTCAGTGTGTAAAGTTGCTCATGTTAGACTTCCAGCTTGTTTTTTCCTCTCAAGACACAATACGTCTTTCTATATAAAGCGCAACTAATCAGCCTTCCACTACTCCGATCTTAGGTAAGCCTGGAGCCCTCTACCACATCAGCCTCATGTCATCTGACTAAATAATGTGGCGAAACATCTATCGCACCTGAAAAGTGTTACACAATCGGCCCAGAAACCTCAGACATTCTTGATACTATGCTTGACCAATATGGCGCTCAATCTCTCGGAAAGTGGCCAAGGTTTCCAAATATTGACGACAAAGTCACCGAATTGAACGAAGTAAACCGATTTTTGGACATCAAGGATACAATTGGTTTATTTATTTATATTGAATTTTTAACATATATACGACAAAGTGATAATATTTTTGTTCAGCCTACATGTCTACTAGAGAAAAAAAAATATGTAAATTTTCCTATCTGTGTGGTACAATTTTGGGATATTTTTTTAAAATTAATAAAAGATCGAAAATATATATTATTATATTTGTTGTTTCGAAGTAGAGTTGCAAGTGCCGGATTCAAGCCATCCCCCCCCAAAGACCCCCCCCCCCCCCCCCCACCAC
>RQTK01000214.1:167629-195902 GCA_003991915.1 Elysia chlorotica | reverse complement strand
CTCTCTCTCTCTCTCTCTCTCTCTCTCTCTCTCTCTCTCTCTCTCTCTCTCTCTCCCTCTCCCTATTTCACTCATTCACTCTCTCTATCTCTCCCTCTTTTTTCTTTGTCTCCTGCGTTTTATTTTTGTGACGCTTGCTTGAGATTTTTTTAAATTAAAAAGTTTAAAGCTCATCCATATTTAATGGACAATCTGAAAAAACTAAATTTTTTACAAGATTTATAGAATTCCTTTTTCTTTAACTGAAGTTATCCATTAAAATATATATCATATTGGATATGGTCATTGTAAAATTATGCTATTTTACGTTTTCGTTGTTTTTTTGTTGTTGTTGTTGTTGTTGTTGTTGTTGTTGTTGTTGTTGTTGTTGTTGTTGTTGTTGTTGTTGTCATATTCTACATGTACTGACACCGACCAACCAGTAGGGGCCAAAATTGGACAAATAAATTGTCAACATTCCATAAGCAGACGGCGCATACATTCTGTTGCACTTCCGGCGAGGCCTACATGTCCTCTGTCAGTTGTCGCCTAGGGTGCCTACATCCATCTGCTGCCATCTATTATTCCATTTAAAGGAAGCTGTTCTTGATATACTCGTGACTTATTGTGTCACAAAATAGATCAGTTTCTGACTCTGAACTTTTAATGAACAGTTTTCTATTTTGCACTTTTATGAAAAGTTTTCATGTTTTCTATTTTGCACTTTTATGAAAAGTTTTCATGTTTTTTATTTCACACTTTTATGAGAAGTTAACCCCCTGGGTACTCAGGGCTGCTTCATTTCTTGCTTTGTCCTTTCCATAAATCCTCGTACCTCATTTCAAGTAGTACTTACCTTTGTATTTTTCAGTTGCTTCCCAGGACAATAAAATAGTTCGTGCACTTAACAAATAATTTTATATATATATATATTAGTTCATATCAAAGTCAGGCTTGAACTGAAGGGGGTGAGTGAATTGAATTGACGGGTAAATAGGCAAATCTGATTAAATTTTGATAAAAACAAAGTCAGCTTTATAATTATTTTTAGTTTAAAACATTTAAATAGTACGGTAATGACAGTCTAGAATGTGGCAGACCATTTTAACCACATCGACAAGCATGTAGAAATGTACAGACACAAGTCATTTTCAAATTGGTTTGTGGTAGTATTTTTTGTATTGTTTTTAATAAACATGCTATTCAGAAAATTATACTTTGCACTTCATACGATTAATTTTGTAGCGTTTCGATTTTAACGTTTCTTTCGCTAAACACTGATAAAGTGATGAAATAATTATTTTAACGCTGTACATTTCGAGAAATCAGGCATGTCTATCAAGACTCTTGTGCCATTTAAACTTTGTACGGATGGTTGAAAAAAGAAGAGTCAATGGGGCTCGGTCGCTAAAATGAAGCAGCTTCTAATCACTAGTCATAGGGTATTGGTTCAATTACTGTATTAGACCGCATTATTATCATACTGGTTGAGTCGGTGTCAGTATAATATGATCTTTTATTCAGTACATTCTGAGTTCCTATCGACATAAAGATTCTACCTTGAAAACTTAGATAGTGTTTAACGTTCTAGAGCTATAACTATAAGGTGTGCTATTTCTCAAGTTACATTTAAGTAGTTAGGCAGGTGGTTCTTTGACCACGCACATTTACAAATTGAAGGTTTTGATTCCATAACGCGTAATTATTTTTGGGCATGTTCGCTTCAAGCCAACTTCTTAGCACTGCTGAGCACTGTTTAAAAAGTCAAGCCTTGCTCTAAATAATTTCTACTCTAATTATTCCAGTGGTCTGCTTCCACTAAATTCATATGGTCAATTAGAAAACATCAATCGACCCTTTTAAAAATAGGACTTGGAACAGAAATATTCGAAAACATGACCTGCCCATGGTCAGATTTTCCTTTCGGCCTATTGGAGCAACGAATGGACGATGCATTGAGGACAAATATTCAAAACCACCGTCGAAGATCTGGTATGGCTTCGGTTCCCGGAATCTCCTCAGCACCCACATCTAGATTGCCATCTAGATCAGAACTGAGATTGCTGAAGCTTCCATGAAATTAGATACGTTTTAAAATTTCAGCCGATCGATTTAAAATGTTGCTCTCTACAGAAATTACACATGACGTTAATATAATGGATTTTTTAAGTAGTATTTTTCGTGTTGAATTTTATTGTGGAATGCGTACCCGGAAGTAATAAAACTAGATTGTTTTTCTGATTGTATGAAAATACTTAGCATAGTGAGTCATGTCGGGAAGACAAGCGAATGTGTATTTCTGCAAAAGATAATAACACTTTGTTCACAATATTTTAAATCCTTTTCTCATGCTATAGAGCCTTTGGGTAATATAACAAAAACCTTTCACTGATAGTATTACTTAAATTGTCTTGGAACAAGAAACTGGATGCGTATTATTTGCTCATTATTTTAGTCTGAACTACTCTTTATCTCATAATATTTAGGAAGCACCCGCTCTTCATCTCAATACCATCCCCTATATTCTACATGTATATTATTTATTGGCATTTTTCCACACCGAGTAGCACTTTTTTGCGATTCCGACATGCGCAAATCATAATATCGGAATAAGATCAGCATGCATGCATTTGAAGGATTTCGGTTTCTGAAAGCAAATGTTCTTATTTCTGAACGAACGTGCAAAGGTTAAGTGGTCTTGGTATTATAGCTTTTGCTAGGATAAGATGTCAAAGAGGTTTGAGGAAGAGGCAGATTGTGTGCTGGTCTGCTTATCCCAAGTATATCCAATAAACATATTTTAACGGTCAATGACCAGTAATGAGGCGGTTAGAAAATGGCGAAGATAATAGTGTATATACACCGCTAGATTGATATACAGATATATTGATATTAGATAGATAGGTAGGTAGATGGATAAATAGATAGATAGATAGATAGATAGATAGATAGATAGATAGATAGATAGATAGATAGATAGATAGATAGATAGATAGATAGATAGATAGATAGATAGATAGATAGATAGATAGATAGATAGATAGATAGATAGATAGATAGATAGATAGATAGATAGATAGATAGATAGATATTTTTCGCACGCATGTATAGATATATATATATATATAGATATAGAAACAGAGATTAACGGATGGGAACCTCCTTAGAAAGATACCAAGAGTAGAAAAGGGGGAGATAATGTCCGTCTCAAACTAGTAACTTAACTCAGAATATTGATGAGCTCAGTTGTAATTCCACGTCCCGCGTGCCAGCTCGGAACGACAAGTTCACAATGCTCTTTAGTTCGCCTTTGGGGTTACATTTAAATAAAACGGGTGTAGATTATCGAACCTATTGTACAGTATATATTAAAAATTCCTGTTCTTTGAATTGAAGACCCTGAGGATGAAACTTGGCAAAGACACAAAGACACACAGCCAGAAAAGGCCTACCACAGACGCGGGATCCAGATAGAATTGGCTATTGTATACCGCATGGACGAGCGCGTAAAATTAGTTCCAATGATGTAAATACACGCAAAACCTTCCCAGAGGACGCATCAAATACATACACATTCCCGCGCGAGAATTTGGGTGTATTTTCTTCCCCCCTAAGCGGTGCGGGTCTGGAATTATAATAAGCGATTTTTGTCTCGTCAAAGCGGCTCCGAGCGTCAGACGCCCCCCCCCCCTCTCTTAAATTGAGTTTTAGCTCCACCCATTGCGTTTAGAACCACAGTGAGCGCGTTTCGATTTGTTTACAATCCTTATTGTTTTAGTTGTTGTTTTGTTTTCTGCTGCATCTTTGTTGTGGCTTTTATTTTATTCATCTTGCATTGGCGCATTCTAGTTTCATAAGTGTAAACTAGATATGAAAGTAGTGTGGAATTATATTATTTGCTTGGGCTGCAACAGAACGGGATTGTGTTTAATGGTTTTAATGATACGTATGATATAATTGGGGCATTAAATTTAATGCTTAACGGTTGATAATTTCGTCCTCAATTTTATAATTAGGGTCTCTAATTTAACAATCATCAACTACATCGTAATTAAGAAAAGTTTTTAAGATTTGGGGTTGCTACGGGTTTGTGTGAACAAGAGGAAAGTAGATCAAAACGTTCTACCTTAGCATATAAATACATGGTGAGTCGAGGTTCTCAATCGACTCTTCCTCCGTATTTACTATCGCTTATGTTAATGCTTCATCGTATAACCAATATAGCTCCACAGTGGTTACTGTAATTACTATCCCTTATGTTATTGCTTCATTGTGTAACCCTGTAGTTTCTATCCCGTATGATATTGTTCCATGATATAACCTCTGTTTTTACTATCCTTTATGTTTTTGCTCCATTGTTACCACTATAATTTATTCCCCTAATGTTTTTGCTTCATTGTATAACCTCTGTTTTTACTATCCATTATGTTATTGCTCCATTGTATAGCCACTATAATTTCTATCCCTAATACTATTGCTCCATTTTACGTGTATAACCTCTGTTTTTACTATCCCCATTGTTATTGCTCCATTGTTACCACTATAATTTCTTCCCCTAATGTTTTTGCTTCATTGTATAACCTTTGTTTTTACTATCCCCATTGTTATTGCTCCATTATTACCACTATAATTTCTACCCCTAATGTTATTGCTCCATTGTATAACCTCTGTTTCTACTATCCCCTTTGTTATTGCTCGATTATAATCTCTGTTTTTACCATTGTATAACTACTGTAATTACTATCCCTTATGTTATTGCTCCTTTTTAAGACTACAGAAAACATTGACCTAAAAACATAGACGGGCTAATGCCCTTGCCGCGCACAGCACTTTTTGCGATAACAGTGTATGGCCGCACCATAAGCCATAAGACCCTTGCTTGTCTGCTGGCTGACTTGCTGTAGAGTAATAAACCCGTCTCCGCAAAATTATGCCATTTTAGAGGCAAAAGTATGCCAAATTATTCCCGAAAAAAAGGCTTATTAAGGTTGACCGCGAGCGCAGAGCTGGGAGTGAGGATGAGGTTTTTTTTTTTTAAAATTTAGTATTGTTCATATTCAATGGAATCGCTTGTCTCAAATTAATTTAATTCAATATACTCTAAGAGGCTGGCTTTTTTGTTTATTAGTTTCTTGTGCTTTTAACATATTTTGTTTAATGAGTAATATCTGGATGAATAGGTACTGAAAAACTACTTTCTCAACATATCGCCGTATAGCTCGTTCTCTCTCTCTCTCTCTATCTATCTCTCTCTCTCTCTCTCTCTCTCTCTCTCTCTCTCTCTCTTTCTTTCTTTCTTAACAAGGGAGGGAGTTTGAAAAAAAGGGTGAAACAGCATTAATCTTGTTAAATTACGGCGCTGGGAATTTGGTCAACTACCGAATTGACTGAGTTTTGCAGCATCTTGGAGGGTTGGAGTTGGAGGTGATGTATTCAGAGTGATGCTCAGCCTAGCCAATAAAGTTAGCAGTTATTGTCGTGCCCGGGACTCCATTCCTATGCAAATAGCAATGATAATAAGCTCGCAAAGATGTTAAGTAAGGGAACAAAGAAAAGAAAGAAAGAAAGAAATAGCCAGAAAATGAGGGGATGACATTAGACATAGAGAAGAGATTTATAGTTAAACATAATGTTGTGTGCGTGTTTGAAATGGGGTGATTGAGGAGGAGAAATAGATAAGTAGCTAAGAAAGAATCTGTTTATTACAAAATGTGATTTAGGAAGAAGAAGAGAAAGAAAGCCAAAGAGTGAAAGGGAAAATTAGATAGATAGATAGATAGATAGAAAGATAGATAGAGAGAGAGAGAGAGAGAGAGAGAGAGAGAGAGAGAGAGAGAGATAAAAAAGAAAGACGCTAGTTAGATTACAGAGAAGAAGGTTAAGAGACAAAAGGTTAAGAGATACATAGACAAAGAATAGAAGTTATAGAGTGACCTAGAGGAAAAGAGACGGAAATACAAAGAAATAAAAGACGGAAAAAGATAAAGAGATATATAGAGGCCGACATAACAGTGCCACATTAACCGTATGTTTTATCCTCCTGTGCACACGGCTCTATCTGATTCTCGTGTTTAATGGAATGTGAAAAAACAGCGATCAAAATAACAAGTACTAATCCGTTTTCCCAAGCCTTGTTTTCACCCGGTCTTAAAAGGTTCGACCCTCGACGAGAACTGTTGATACAGGTAAATAATGTTTTGGTCACCTTATCCATCAGTCTAAGCTGGTGTTACGTTGGTAATTATTACTTGTGAAACTGTAGGGTTTGGAGTTTTTCCACAGCTAAAAGGCATTATCCCTTTTTCACAATAAACAATCATTTAATTTTGTTCACACTAAGAATGGGTTAAATTTAGATGTTTTTAAATGGAGAAATTTAGTTAATGTAAAAGTAATGTTAATTACGAATTGTGGTACCTGTTTGTTCTCAGTCTGATGTGATCGGCATTTGTAAGGGTGGTGTGGGAAGACATATTGACAGACAGATAGACAGACAGAGAGAGGGACATAACTAAAGAAGCCCATACGATTTCTAATAAGTCGAATCTTTAAAACAAGGTTGGCACCTTCTCTCTTATTTCGGAACATTGATCGATTTTCCTGACACGCACACAAACTGAGAAACCGAATCTCATCTGTTGGATTTCCCTGCATCACAGATGCTATACAGATAGACAATGTTAACAATTAAACGTCAAAATCAGTCTGGGAAAAGCAATTTCAAAACTCTATTACATTAAACTACAACAACCTGTAAATGTCGTTTTGGGCTGCAGGTTTTTCGAAATGTCTGGGCACTGGGCAATTGAAGCTATCAAATTATCATGTTATTACTAAAATCAGGAGAAATCGATAATTTTATTTGCAGTGCATGTAAAACTAAGATATTTGTCAGACTGCTTTAACAATTAAACAGATAACTGATTGTTTAGTCATGTGTTAAAAGTATTAGCTTCGGAAAAAAAAAATAATTAAAAAGTTCAGTTGTTGATTTGCGTTTACATCTATTTTTCCAATTGAATTGAATTTTTAACTTCTTAGAATCTTTTTCTACCCATATGGCTCAATCTTCTTCTTAATTTAAGGGTATTTGTCAAAACATACAATCCGCCCCCCCCCCCTAAAAAAAAAAAAAGAAAAACAAACAAACACAAGAACATTCCAATAGACCATCTATCAACTTTGGACCAAGCCACTTCAATATGAAAAATACCATAGGCATCCACAACTTAGACCCATGACATTATTAAACTTTGGATAGATATCTGAACCCTGAAATCGGTGATAATTTTAAAAATAATAAGATATGATACTCTTACATCCTTAACTTGCGTTTATATCTCTTTTTCCAATTGAAGTAAATTTTTAACTTCTTAGCATCTCCTTTCTTTACGTGGATTGACATGTATGAAATAAAAAAAAAGCAACCGCTGTAAAGACAGAAGAGACCGTGCCGGCTCACCTGTCTGGCAATCCGACCAATTTTTCCGGTTTGTCCACCTCGGTCTCTCGTCGGGTTCTAATGAAGTCCACGGATCTAAGAAAAAATACCACACAGGCACCCACTGTAACATAACGCCCTCATTAATCCGGGAAAAAAGAAGTAATCAAGAGATTGATTATAAAAGATAATTCTATGTTTAACAATCGATGAACTCAGCATCAGGTTAATTACTAACGCTTTTTCTGTTGCAATCCTATTTTTTTAAATTAGACAAAATGTATGTCTAAATTTGTTTCCACGCCGCATTCAATCTCATAAGAAGAAAAAAAGTACAACTAGAGGACATTTCTACAGGAGGCTGTATCCGTTGATATCACTTTTTTAAAACGAAAGAAACGTCAACTTTTAAGTAATATTACCAGCTTTTAAGTGAAATTAGTACTTCAAAATTGAAAGTAGGTGTGGTCTCTTTTTTTCTGTCTGTCTGTCTGTCTGTCTATCTGTGTGTCTGTCTGTCTGCCGGGGTGTCTGTCTATCTGTCTGTCTGTCTGTTTGTGTGTCTGTCTGTCTGTCTGTCTGTCTGTCTGTGTGTCTGTCTGTCTGTATGTCTGTCTGTCTCCCCTTCCCCACTCTTTTTCTCTCTCTCTCCATCTTCTCTCTCTCTATCTATCTCTCTCTCTCTCTCTCTCTCTCTCTCTCTGTATCTCTATCCCTCTATCTCTCTCTTACCCCATTCCAGACAAGCTGAAGACGAGAATAGTTGGATCGACCAGCTGCCCTAGACCGTAATGCTGGTCTAAGGATGTCCGTCTTCCTTGAATCTCTCCCCAAATGTAAGGGGTCGTGATAATGAGCCAGTAAAGGAAAACTTCTCTTGCTCTGAACATTAAAAAATCAGCTTTTAAATAAGTGTCTATAGTGAGTATATGGGGAGGGCAGGCAAATAAGTACAAGTGGTAACGCGTTCATCTCTCAACCGGGAAGTCCTCAATCGAAACCCAGGATCGCTAATAAAAATGTATTAATTAAATTCATTCCATACTGCTTGGCTCAATGTCAGAATATTGTGACCAGTTGCAACAGGAGTTCTGGTACACACTCCCACTGCATTCGTGTATGTTATATCAATTGCCAGACGTAATTCTTTGGACACCTGTCTTAGACCATTCAGCCCAATCATGCTTCTCACTGGAGTTGTTTTTTTTTTCAGTGCTATCTGATTTTAATTCGTCTGTGCTGTTACTGTCTCTCTTGCCATTGTTTCGAAAAACATGCGTGACGCACATTTTTGAAGACTTTCTAGTTTTCTTTCTGTATTTTGTTGTTGTTGTTGTTGTTGCTGTTGTTGTTGTTGTTGCTGTTGTTGTTGCTGTTGTTGCTGTTGTTGTTGCTGTTGTCATATGAGAGAAATATGGAGACATTCTAACAAAACCAACGAAAAACATGGAAAACTCTATACTAAACTTATTCATATCTTTCAGAAACAGTCTGTACTGCATGTTCAAGTCTCAGTATTATTATGTGTAATGATTTTAACTTTCAAAATTTAAAAAGATAATACGAGTATTCTTTTGGTACTCTAGCTTTGAAATAAAACACTGCTTTTGTCCATAACATTACAGTAATAAGGTTGTCTGACGGCGCATCGCACATACAAAAGACTCAACCCATAGACCTGTCAGTCTTAAAAATATTTCTCTTTGTGTAACGGCTGAATCATTCTTAACAAAATGGGCACGCACGTCCTCTTAAAAGAGTAGTGTTGAGTATGGAGGCACGCATTCTCTCTCTCTCTCTCGCTCTCTCTCTCTCTATCTCGCTCTCTCTCTCTCTTTTATCTAACTTTTCCTCTCTATCTCTACCCCCCTACTCTCTCTCTCTCTTTCACTCACTTAGCCTCTTTCTTTCACTCTCTCTTTCACTGTCTCTTTCTCTCACTTTCCCCCTCTATGTATACCCATCTCTGTCTCCCTTTCTCTCTCTCTCTCTCTCTCTCTCTCTCTCTCTAACTTTTCCTCTCTATCTCTACCCCCCTACTCTCTCTCTTTCACTCACTTAGACTCTTTCTTTCACTCTCTCTTTCTCTCACTTTTCCCCTCTATGTATACCCCTCTTTGTCTCCCCCTTTCTCTCTCTCTCTCTCTCTCTCTCTCTCTCTGTGTTATCTAACTGTTCCTCTCTATCTCTACCCCCCTACTCTCTCTCTCTCTCTTTCACTCACTTAGCCTCTTTCTTTCACTCTCTCTTTCTCTCACTTTTCCCCTCTATGTATACCCCTCTCTGTCTCCCCCTTTCTTCTCTCTCACACACACACACACACACACACCACCGGTAGCATGACCGTATGAACAATCCAGGGTCTGTCACGCTTTTTGTGGGAGCGATGGAAAAAATACGTGATCAAATTTCATGTACCAACCAAAACAGAAAACAAACGAGTACTGTTTGCCCATTAATTTTGTGTGTTTCACGCACGATTTTTGTTTGTTTTTTTTGTTCTATCCTTTAAGTCATTCTTAAAAAGACATTAACTCGCTAGGAAAACAAAAAATTGTTTTTGATAGCACATACTAAAAACAATGTGAACTTTCTTTCAATGGTTTGTATAGATTGAAATGTAAAACCCTCACCACTGGGGAAAGTTACGATTTCTGATGGACTAGAGTTAAATGCTTAGTCACGGTCTATTTTTCATTATTACGCAATAACTGGAAAAATAATGTTATCATGATAAAAATTCTAAACAACAACAACAACAACAACAACAACAACAACAACAACAACAACAAGAAAACAGTTCACTAATCAAAGATTATATAATATAACCTTGAAATCCGCCGCCAGACAAAAAAAATGAAGGTAAAAATGTATAAAAACCGAGAATAGCCGAAGGGTATTTTTGTCCGAATGTCCTACGACCCTTGGGCATCTGATTGTGAAAACCAAGCAAATAATAAAAACAAATTACGGGAAGTTCCGATGTAGCCAGGTCTCCCCTCCAAGGGCCGCGATTGCGTTAGGGCGTCCAATATCAATAGAGGGCCGTAGAGCGGCGTCAGGTTTGTTTACCGTACCGGCTGGAGTTAAGCATGGCATTGTGGGAGGTTTAGATCAGTCTTACACCAGCGTCTATCTCACTTCTATCTCAATAACGTCTGTGGGTTTAATATCTTCTTGAAATCTACTAGATCTAGTAGTTCATGTGACTTAAAGTCATGGTAATACAGGGTGATACAGTAGTTCGGAGCCAACATGACGGTGGAGCAAGAATTGATAAGATGTTGAAGTTTTTCTTAATTTTTACGTTTTTATAGAGTTGAGAGTTAGATTGACCCCCTCTTCTTCATATTATACGATTGTGTTTTTATAATGTTCTTCTTGGGTCTTCCCCAAGCCATTTAATCGGATGTCGAATAGGTCTCACCTCCCCCTCAACTACTTATGTGGGGTTTAATATGTTCTTGACATACACTCGAAGTTAACATGGCCTAACTTTAGAAGATTACATATGGTTATAAAATCAAGGTGCGTCTATCTCTGTTTTTTTTTTCAATAAATTCTGTGGGCTTACTATATACCAGATTTAGAAGTTCATATAGCTGAAAGTCAGGACGATTTTTTGATGGTTATAAAATCTAGGTTTATATGACTTCCTTCTTTTAATGTTTTCCTGATGTATAGTATATCTACTAGTCCACATGGCTTAAAGCCAATGCGATTAGTTTGATGATTATAAATTCTAGATTTTTCTATATGACTTCCTTCTTTTAATGTTTTCCTGATGTATAGTATATCTAGTAGTCCACATGGATTAAAGTCAGTGGGATTTGTTTGATGATTATATAAATCTAGGTGCGTCTGTCTTTACCCTCTTAATTTCTCTAGTGGGCTTCAATGTCTTCTTTCACATGTTTATACTATATCAAGTAGTTGATATGGTTTGTTGAAATCATTTAGTTTGATGATTAAAAAGTATAGGGCGTGATACAGTAGTTCGGAGCCAACGGGACAGTGAGAGTAATGGATACAGTCTTAATGTAGTAAGTACAACTTGTCTAAAGATACAAGTAATAAGGTGGCTATGACGAGTTGTAAGATGCCGCAACATCAAATTTACGAGTTTTAGTAAAAAAAAAACAATAAAAAAAAACAGTACGCATTTGGATCCAACATGATAGAGACAGCATAATGAGGTAGTCTTGAAGTTTTGGTAGACCTTTGGATACATGCATTTAATGTGGACGAGAGCCAGCTAAACTGATTCCATTTCCTTTAAACATTTATTGGTTCTTTTTTTTCTTCTTGTGCCTGTCCCAAGTCTATCTAACCGAATGTCAAGAAAATGACACAGCCTTACGAATGTAGTGATATATATATTTTTTTTTGACAATTAATAACCAGTTTGGTGAGCACACTTTAGAGACTCGCTAATAAAATTGCGACGAAACCTTAAGGAAAGGCACTATTTCTCCTCTGATCGCTTTCATCATTATAATGCCGATAGCGAGGTCCTTTTTGGATTGTTTTGTTGGTTTCTTAAGCCGTTCGTCCTTATCATGGCTATACTGTGGGCAGATTTAAAATTAGTTTATGACAATTGCATATGCTCCCACGCAAAGACAGAGCGGGGATACCACAGCTTGTCTCAACAGATGCCATTATACTGATACGGACCCAAATAGCTGGTAACACTGAGTTCTGATGGAGGGCCGAACCTAGGACATCCAGAATATAAGCCGTGCACCCTATCATTGACTACATCGTGCCATACGCGTCAATTCTTTGCGCTTTCACGTTTGTGAAGCCATAATTATTATTATTGTTTACCGCCTTAAAGCTCTAAATAATTATTGTAATGAACAGATGGCTAGCTCTCTGCACAGGAAACCGAACCGGGGATTTCCAAAATACAAATACAAGCTGCGCGCCCTATCAATTATCCAACTCTCTCCCGCCGTATTTGCTTTGCTCTTGTATAACATTACTATAATTATTATAAGACTTGTTTTGGACTATTGCTTGCCGTCTTTTTTAGTATTGTAATGAACATCTAGATCTAGTTAGTTATCTGCAAAGCTCAACAATAAGTCACAACATATCAATACAGTCGTGTGGTCTGTTGAAAGAAAAAGAGAAGTCGATATTTCACCATTTTAGAAACATATATGAGAAGAGAAATTAATCTATCGCCACCTTATAAACATATAGTGGAAGAGAAATTAATCTATCGCCACCTCATAAACATATAGTGGAAGAGAAATTAATCTATCGCCACCTTATAAACATATAGAAGAAGAGAAATTAATCTATCGCCACCTCATAAACATATAGTGGAAGAGAAATTAATCTATCACCACCTCATAAACATATAGTAGAACAGAAATTAATCTATCGCCACCTTATAAACATATAGTAGAACAGAAATTAATCTATCGCCACCTTATAAACATATAGTAGAAGAGAAATTAAGCTATCGCCACCTTATAAACATATAGTAGAAGAGAAATTAATCTATCGCCACCTTATAAACATATAGTAGAAGAGAAATTAATCTATCCCCACCTTATAAACATATATTAGAACAGAAATTAATCTATCCCCACCTTATAAACATATAGTAGAAAAGAAATTAAGCTATCGCCACCTTATAAACATATAGTAGAACAGAAATTAATCTATCGCCACCTTATAAACATATAGTAGAACAGAAATTAATCTATCCCCACCTTATAAACATATAGTAGAACAGAAATTAATTTATCGCCACCTTATAAACATATAGCAGAAGAGAAATTAAGCTATCGCCACCCTATAAACATATAGAAGAAGAGAAATTAATATATCACCATTTATAAACATATAGAAGAAGATAAATTAATCTATTGCCACCCTATAAACATGTATCAAAAGAGAAATAAATCTATCGCCACCATAAGAACATATAGAAGAAGAGAAATTAATCTATCGCCACCTTATAAACATATAGAAGAAGAGAAACAAATCTATAGCCACCTTATAAACATATAGAAGAAGAGAAATTAATCTATCGCCACCTTATAAACATATAGAAGAAGAGAAACAAATCTATAGCCACCTTATAAACATAATTATAGTAGAAGACAAATTAATCTATCTCCACCTTATAAACATATAGAAGAAGAGAAATTTATCTATCTCCACCTTATAAACATATAGAAGAAGAGAAATTAATCTACCGCCACCTTATAAACATATAGAAGAAGAGAAATTAATTTATTGCCACCTAATAAACATATAGCATAAGAGAAATTAATCTATCGCCACCATAAAAACATATAGAAGAAGAGAAATTAATCTACCGCCACCTTATAAACATGTAGAAGAAGAGAAATTAATCTATCGCCACCTTATAAACATGTATCAGGAGAGAAATTGATCTATCGCCACCATAAAAACATATAGAAGAAGAGAAATTAATTTATTGCCACCTCATAAACATATAGCATAAGAGAAATTAATCTATCGCCACCTTATAAACATATAGAAGAAAAGAAATGAATCTATTGCCAATATATAACCATATAGCAGAAGAGAAATTAATCTATCGCCGCCTACAAACATATAGAAGAAGAGAAATTAATCTATCACCATTTATAAACATATAGAAGAAGATAAATTAATCTATTGCCACCCTATAAACATATAGCAAAAGAGAAATTAAACTATCGCCACCTTATAAACATATAGTAGAAGAGAAATGAATCTATCGCCACCTTATAAACATATAGCAGAAGAGAAATTAATCTATCACCATCTTATAAACATGTAGAAGAAGAGAAATTAATCTATCGCCACCTTATAAACATGTAGAAGAAGAGAAATTAATCTATCGCCACCATAAGAACATGTAGAAGAAGAGAAATTACTCTATCGCCACCATAAGAACATGTAGAAGAAGAGAAATTACTCTATAGCCACCATAAGAACATGTAGAAGAAGAGAAATTAATCTATAGCCACCATAAGAACATGTAGAAGAAGAGAAATTAATCTATCGCCACCATAAGAACATGTAGAAGAAGAGAAATTAATCTATCGCCACCATAAGAACATGTAGAAGAATATCACCATCTTATAAACATGTAGAAGAAGAGAAATTAATCTATCACCATCTTATAAACATGTAGAAGAAGAGAAATTAATAATATTAATAAAATTAAGATATATTATATCGCCACCTTATAAACATTTAGAAGAAGAGAAATTAATATATCGCCATTTATAAACATTATAGCAGATGAGAAATTAATATATCCCCACCTTATAAACATAAAGAAGAAGAGAAATTAATCTATCACCATCTAAAAACATATAGAAGAGGAGAAATTAACCTTTCGCCACCTTATAAACATATAGTAGAATAGAAATTAATCTATCGCCACCTTATAAACATATAGAAGAAGAGAAACAAATCTATAGCCACCTTATAAACATAATTATAGTAGACGAGAAATTAATCTATCGCCACCTTATAAACATATAGAAGAAGAAAAATTAATCTATCGCCACCTTATAAACATAGAGAAGAAGAGAAATTCATCTATCCCCACCTTATAAACATAGAGCAGAAGAGAAATTAATCTATCGCCACCTTATAAACATGTAGAAGAAGAGAAATTAATCTATAGCCACCATAAGAACATGTAGAAGAAGAGAAATTACTCTATCTGCTGGCATCTGCTGGTACCGCAGCCAAATCGATGGCAATAGACACAGACCATCGTAAATCACACAGATCTCTACTGAAAACGCCAACAAATTGGATTCTTGGTAGATCCCAACACCGACAAATCGAATAATATTATATCTATGAAAGATTCTTTTGAACCGCAGGCCAGATTTGCGATAAATAATGTCAAACTGGAAATATTTTGTAGATTTTTGTCTCATCAACCAACATAGCGAGTACAGGACTGGAATATGAAGACGCAAATTACGCCCTTATGGTGCTTTAGGGAACCGTTTCTGCTTTTAACTGCCCTTGGTGGGCGTAAGTATATACCATAAATTATTTTTTGTAGAGATAAGGTACGATGCAAATCGCTTGTTGGATATTTAATTCAGGATGAAATAAGGGGGGGGGGGGCTTTTTATTGATGATACAGAAACTTTCACAGTCAGCGTATATTGTGAAGCGGGGATGGAATGAGTAAAAATCCGAAGCTGTACTTTGCAATACAAAGGAAGCAAATTCGTTTTTCGGAATCAATATAAAGAGAGTATTAATTTTGACCTGTTTAATTTAGCGAGATTAAACTCATTTAAACTTTTGATCTGTTTTTTATTTATCTTTCAGTTAAATTTTTTGGTGAGAAAATTAAGTGCAGCAATGTAAGCCCCTATACTGGTACTGTCCCAATTTTCTGTTTCATTATTCCCATTTTTCCTTTCAAGTGGCAGATAGGCCCTTAATTGTGGTCACAATAATGACACATGTTTTTTGTTTTGACAAAAATGCTGTTTCAGATTTTAAGGATCATTGTCTGTAATGACTGTAGATAGAATACGAAGACACTAATACACGGTTGAGCCACTGAAAAAGAAGAAAATATAAACTGTTTCACTGCCAGACATGCACACACAAATAAATGTTAGTAATTGATTTAGACAACAAAAAAATGTAATATTATTCTAAAACTCTTAAAATTTCTGATGTAAACAGACCAAGCCAATCTCTTGCCCAGTGCTATTTTTAACTCATGCCAATTAGATCTGCCAATTTCAAATTGCTCTTCGATATCTTATGTATGCAAAGATGCAAAGAACATAGAGTCACAGGGAGGATCTTAACCCTGAAACACAGTATTGCGTAAGACTTCTCAGTTCTGCTCACACTGGAGTGAGGGGCCGACGAGCTAGCTGCTCACCCACTGTGACATTATTCTCTGCCTCATGAATAATTATTTCCGTCCCATGTTTAATGCAGCGGAAGGCAAAACCCTCTTAGGTAAGAATAGACGGGAGTGGCTGTACTGTAGCCTTTATGTTGACCAGGTTGTATATACCAGCTTCACAATAGATGGTCAAGAAAGAAATGTAAATAATAAAAAGAAGTATTATACCAGTTCTCTAACAGGCCTTTTTCTTACAAATTCACATAAAGGAATGTTCAAATATTTATTGCGATATAAACAATAATATACCTATATTCCATTTTTTCCTAAATATTAAGGGAACATTGTTGTTTAAAAGAGCTATCAAGATGAATTCTCTTGCATTCCCCTTTGTTTTAGAAAATCAT
Source organism: Elysia chlorotica (assembly GCA_003991915.1). NCBI lineage: Eukaryota > Metazoa > Mollusca > Gastropoda > Plakobranchidae > Elysia > Elysia chlorotica. The sequence continues at coordinate 179,200 of RQTK01000214.1, read as the reverse complement.
CTTCCTGTTAAAAAAAAAGACTTCCGCAGCTCAACTTCCTGTTATTACACAGAGTTGACCTACTTCTCCCGTGTGCCCATTATTGGTTGTGGGTGGGCTTTTTCTGGCCTCAAAGATCGTGAAAAATCAGACAGAAGCCCGGGAACAAGACAGGAGCCCGGGAACAAGACAGGAACCCACAGGCAAAAAGCTGAAATGTCAGTAAAACAGAGAAGCACGGGAGAGGAAAATAAGAGCTACAATGGCCAATCCATGAGGGTGAAGGGGAACAAACAAGTAGTTAAAGGACTCGTAGAGACTAAGGAAATGATGAGAAAAGTGGCTCGGAAGGGAATTCGGGCACTATTTAGTTTTCCCCCTCAATTGGGACTGAAGGGGGGAGAGGGGGGGGGGGGGGGGGGGGGGGGGGGCACAATCTATTTTATTCCATGTAGGGGGGTAGAGGCGACATGCGGAGAAGTGCTGCGAAAAAAATCGAATCGTCTTCAGAGTAATCAGAGTGGACAGACAACAGTTAGCTGATGTAGCAGACAAGTTCAAGTTGCAGTAGGGGTCCAATCGGGACGGAATCGTTGGTAGACGAGGACAACAACGGATTAGCAGACCAAACGTTGCCTCAACCACACGAGAAGAAAGCGGGAAAGTGTTGAGTTATCACTGGCATCGAACATTCAGATGAACTGACTGACTGCACAGAATTATTCAATTAACTCACCTGACTGCAGTTATTATTCTAATTAACAGTCACCTAACTTTGTTTATGTTACACTTACCTCTTAGCTTTTTTTGTACATTTAAAAATGATAACAATGATAAGTTAAGTTAATGGAATAGTAGCTGTAAGATGCATTGCGTTTACACGCATAAATTATTTAGGAGTAAGAGTAAAATAACGATATAAGAGCTTGATGTTTGTGATTGGAGATTGGACGTGAGGTCTTTACTATCTGAATGATACCGAGGTTGAGATAATAAAGGTTTTGACGTTTTTTTTTAATTTCCGTTTAGGTTGTAGATTTGCCTTTTAAAGAAATGGAATCGGAAGTTATTATCTTTCATATTAATTCGTTCTTGGAGGTAGTCACACGTGGCAGCACATAAAGTTGTCAGACGTTAGTCTTGGAGCCCCTCCACAATATAGCCTATATAGTGCTGACGTTGGAGTTATATTACTAACTTGACTCAATACAACTCATAGGTATGTCGCGAAGTAAGAAAAGTTCCATCAGTTTCCTCTTCAAGTGTCTCTAGCCAATCTATTTTATTCCATGAAGCAAATAGTGAAAGGAACAGAATAAAAAGTAGAAAAGATAACTAAGGCAGTGTGATTTCTCCTTCCGATCCCTTTAAGAAAAGTGTTCTACTTGATATTTGATATTGTTTTTTTAAGTAATTAACATTGTCATATTAATGTTTTCAAAAGCCTTTTTTTTCAGTTTTGTAGAAAACATGACCTAGATATTTTTAGCTTTATTTTTGGAAATAACATGTCCATAACAATAGAAACTAGACGAATTGTAGACAAAGAGCTTTATGTGTTTAGCAAAGCAAGAAAGACGCCAAGAACATTATCTCCAAAGAATCACCGGAATCAATGTGATAGAAAGTATTTAACAATACCATGAACGACATAACCAGAAAAATCCGCTGTGTCCCTACACTGTACAAAGCAACAACCCCACTGAGCAGAGTGTCGTAAAAAAAGAGCATAAGTTAAATAGATAGATCTAGCAATGTCATCTTAATTCGTGTGAAGGCAGACTTAGAATAAAAATAATTTCGATAAAAGAGACAAAGCAGCATTCCAAAAATAGGAGTAATTTAGGTCGAGCCAAAAGCACAACAGATACATACAATGTCTAAAGATAAAGAAATTCGAAAGTCTAGACAAAGAGGGCGGTTCTGTCAATCAAGCTGAAACAAACATTGTGGAAAATAATTTGATTACCAAGCATGCGAACAAAATAGGGAGGTGGGAAGGGGGGAAGAGCCAAGTCGGTGGAAGCGTACACGGCTTATTTTTAGGCTAGAACTAGACTGACGCTGGTGGCTGGGGTGGAGCTGTGGCTTCTGCATGAAACCCTTTTGTATCCTTTTAGCCTTGGTCTGACTGTGCAAATAAATACAAGAGGGTTTCCTAAAGAACCTCCAGCCCAGCCACAGCCCCACCCCAGCCACCTGCGGCACTGTCTCTAAAGAGCGAGGGAGAGAGTTCTCTTACTCTCTCCTGGTTTAACAACTCTTATGTTCCCCTGGAGGGTCATATACGGCGACGGGCCCAAAAACTGACGTCTGACAATTTTATGTGCAGTCACACACGAGATCGGGCGGAGATACCATGACTCCTGTCTCAGCCAGTCACATTATACTGACACCCACCCAACCAGTGAAGCCACCAGCGTCAGTCTGTTTCTGGCCTTATACTGTGGAGGTGCTCAATTCGATCCGTGCGTGGGCCGACTTGTTCCCTAATGGCTGGGTTGGTGTCACTATAATTATTGTGATAGATGTGGTACAAGTCTTGTTTTGCCTCATTTGTCTGTTTTGTCGACCAAAATTGTCATGTCTTGGTCTCGGAATCACTCCACCATATAATCTACACGCTGACGGTAGACGTTCGAAAGTCAGCAAATTAATCTAAGCCTATAAAAAATGTTTTACAGCACCTTTAAACAAAAATAGATTCTAACTTAAGCAATATTTAATAAATTGAAAACAAACACTGGAGGAGCCAAGGAAATACTTTTTTCCATCGACCGGTTCTTTTATCTCAGGAAATATGATTGGATCATAATTGTATGTTGCCAGGCACGAAAATTCCTTAAGTCATTATTTTTGCACAGGAATAAAAACCTGAACGTCATACTTAGATTTACAGGATACCGAACTTTTAAAAAAAAAATATGTATTGATATTTTTTTTTGTATTAATAAAATATTAATTTTAAGTTTGAGAAAAAAAAACATCAACATTAGACAGTATCCAAAATGTAATATCTAAGATGTTTAATTATACCAGTCTACAGTTGTTGTTTTTTAGAAGAGCCACTCCAAACAAAATTCCTTTCGACCAGTCATGTCTGTACGTTTATTAATAGACAAGCAAGACCCTTGTGAGTAAAAAAGTACTTTCTTTTTAATGATGAGAAATATATAACACCTCCCATACCTTGTTTTTTTTTTTTTTTTTTTTTTTTTTTTTTTTTTGGTTGTTTCCCAACGAAAACAAGTATTCTGCAATCACGATACAAGTAATGTAACAATTAAGATGACTAATTCCTTACGCTTTAAAAAAAACATACAGAATGAAATGATGGCGTCAAAAATAGGCAAATTGAAAACACTAAGGGTCGTATGTACAGCGTTGCAGTAGCTTATAGTTCCCTGTAAGCCTTTTTATTCTTATATCTTAATACGAGTCGCAAGATTTCCACAACTTTGTACTTACAATCATAGCAAAGGCCCACGAAGCGATGCTTTAAAACAGATACTGATGGCCTGGTGTATTGTGTCTGTAATACCGCATCAACCTGATTTGAATTGGGAAGCGTCCAATATATTCCAAGCGGAAAGATAAAATGATTATATAGAATTTAGGTTCAGGGTAGAGCCGTTTACTAAAATATGCATCCAATATTGAGAGAGAGAAAGAGAGAGAGAGAGAGAGAGAGAGAGAGAGAGAGAGAGGGAGAGAGAGGGAGAGAGAGAGAGAGAAAGAGAAGGAGATAGATAAATAGAGAGAAATATATTGAGGGAAAGAGAAAGAGAGAGACAAAGACAGAGAGACAAAGACAGAGAGACAGAGAAGGAGAAATGATGAGATATTAAGAGAGAGTGAGAGAGAAGAGAGAAAGATGGAGAGAGGGAGAGAGTGAGGGAGAGAAAGAGAGAGATAGAGAGAGAGAGAGAAAGAGAGAAAGTGAGAGAGAGAGAGCATTATTATTGTCCGAATCCCCAGCCAAATGGTGTAAGCTTGTCCGGCAGTTCAAGCTTCCATTTCCTTCTTCAGGGCAGATATTGGTTTTGGGAGTCCGCCAGAGAAGGTCTTATTAGATCCATTGTTATAAACACAATACACAAAGATGCTGCTGTTAAAAATCACCCCTGAGTTAAGCTTAAAATAGACTGATGCTGTGATGGAGTGGTTGCTTTTGGTAAACATAACTATTGTCCTCCAAGTGTCTGAGGAAATACCTAGCAAGAATTACGTTGTGCTGGGCTATAGACAGACACAAACAAACATGTCAATCATGTGTTAAAACGAAATAAAAGAAAAAAATATTTATATTGAATATAAAAATAAGCTGTGTTGCTAAGACAAAGAAAGAAAAAAGAATTAAAAAAAGGGTACTAACTAACCTTCTCCTGTTTAGATAAACTTTACCTTAAGATTTATTCGACATACTAACACACACAGTAACTATTAAATAATTATTCCACTCTATTTTTCACAATAGTTTTACACTGTTTTTTTGTTATTGCAGTTTTGTTAGTTTGGTACCAGAACTTCTTTTTTTATCGAAAAGTATACTTTTCTTTTTTAGATTTTTAATTTAAGATAACTAAATTTGTTTTCTAGAAACTCTGATGTATGCACACAAAAAAAAAAATTTATAAATTAGGATTACTGTATGATTGTTTTTTAATATTATAGTTGGATCGTTATTGCGATTCACCATTTATACCGCAATTTTTTTAAGCGAAAAAAATATTGTCTGTATGAATTTGCTAGTTTTAAGCTGACAAAACATGTAACTGTCTTTCTAGTTTTCATGGTTTCACGTTGTTTGACAATAACGTGACACACTTCCAGCATTTATGTTGTTTTTGTTATATTGAACCTTCTGTAATGATTTCCTTTGTTTACTCCCTCTGATCTGTTGCAACGTCTTTAACTTTTTATCTCAGATGCTCCATTTCAGCTCCAGGATTTCTTTTGTTTTTTTTTTATGTTTTTTCGGGTTTTTTTTTTAAATACCGTAGTAACCACCAACTTGTTGCTAGGAAAATTGTGTGGTTGTTTTTGTTTTGGTAATTTCTTTTTTTAGCCAGCTTTAAAAACTGTTACTAGGAAAATTTTTTCATTTTCTCTGTTTCACTTTATTTTGACATGGACCAAAAGTCGATACCGCCATAAGGGTACAATCTCTTAAATACCCAAAAATTACTAGTATGATCTAAAAGCATTTGAGTGCAAATGAATTTGAAAGAGTTATTCGGTTAGCATACCTTTGTCTTTCACCCATAAGCAAAGTTAAGTCTTATATACCGTTGAATATTTAAGTCGTTAATGCCTTAAAGATTAGCAAAACATTTTATTTCTGAACAACTGCTCTTGATTCTGTGGTACCAAGCGTAGCTCCGTCACTGATCAGAATCTTCGTAGGGTTGTAAATCGATGGCCAACAGAGCCAATACATGTATAACAGAGTTCAATTTTAAGACTTTTTTCTTTAAAAAGTTTTCTCGGTTCAACTCTACTTTCCTGTTTGACAGTCCGCGATACAGTCTAGTGGTTGACGTTGGACATAAAAAAAATCACACCGAACCTACCAAATTTTAAAGACAGACAAAATCTTCTCTTCTCTCTCGTCGCTCTCTCTCTCTCTCTCTCTCTCTCTCTCTCTCTCTCTTTTTTTTTTCTCTCTTTCTTTTTCTTTCTCTCTATCTGTCAATCTCTGAAGTTGCATAATTTGTACAATAGCGCCGTCATATGTAAGTCTGCTTCTTCCCTCTTTTAAACGAATACCTTCATCTACAGTTACAGTTCGATATATAATCCTTACACATGTGCTGGGTTTCGGTAAAGTTTCGGTTCAAGTAAATAGGGAAGGAAATTTAGTACGAATAGATTACCAAGGTCGTAAGATTATCAACCATCGTTAGCCTGTTTTAGCCTGAACAGCTTGTCGATAATTTTTCTCTAAATGTCTTGATCCATCGTTGTTGTCTCCCCTGATGCCTCTTGGACTATCTTGTTGACGCTTTGGGTAGTAAGCACAAATAAGACGTAGCTTACGTCTCGTCGTAAGCTTTTTTATTCTTATATTGTTACGACGAGACGTAAGCTACGTCATGTTTGTGATTACTACCCCTTTCTCTTGTTGGTGTCTCCTGTTTCGTTTCCAACTATTGTTTTACAGTTGTAGAGTGTTCCAACTGGTTGGGTGGGTTGTTTTGTTTTTCACTGCAACTGCATGACTGTGGAAATTGACTGGTGTCTCAGAACCTTTTGTAATTAGTCAAGTCTAATCACAAATCTAATGTGAGATAGGGTCTTAATATCATACTTGTTTTCTATGAGGTTTAATATTCGCAGTAACAATATAAAAACACTCTCCTGGAACTTTCCTCTATGGTACACGATTTGTTTTTTTAAATTGATCCATATTTTATAAGAGTCTTTATTACCTATACGAACACTTTTGAATATAGACATATTCCGGACACTCTTGTAACAATAAAGAAATAAAATCTCTCTTTTTTCCCTCTCAACTCTTTCGCCATCCCACCTCCGCAATCTGCCTCCTATCTTAAAAATACCTCCATTTAGACCCAAACTCATTCATACTGTCTTGAAGGAGAAAAGACCTGTCAATTTTAACTATTTCGGAAGACTCTGGGTCCACTATTCGGATCCAAATAGTAAGGACCATGTCATCCTCAACACTCAAATAAAAAGTGGACCAGCAAAACAATGTAACTTTCTAGTGTTACTGGTTAAGATTCGTACTTTAGCATTACAAAAAAAAAGTAAAACGGACTAGAAATAATCATTACAGAAATTTCGTGGGCACAATGTTTACTACATCTATTGGATTGTGTTTTATAATGTATTATGTTTATATCAAATCCAGGAATGCCTTTCTAACGTGATCGTCACCTAACACCAAAATTATTTGTTCAAACTTTCTCTCTCTCTCTCTCTCTCTCTCTCTCTCTCTCTCTCTCTCTCAGTACGTCTCTACATCTGTTACAGAGGCGTCTTCTTTTCCGATAATTCCATTACGAAGTCCTAGACCTATTTATAGACACCCGAGATTCTTATCAAGAGGTCCACGGTCCGACTCTAAGCGGAAGGGTCCTCAGGCAGTCTATTCCAGGGCTATCTCAATGGTCTCTTCATACACATTTCACGCATTGCGCTGTACAAGACAACACGAATGATGTAACCGCCCCCATTAGGCATAGGGCTTTCTGATCGCTCATTGGCTCTATAAGTCTGACATATAGCCGTGATTAGACGTAGTGGGGATTCCCTTACCTCACGTTTCTATTTTCGCTTCGGTTCCCCTTCTCGCACGGACTGTATTCCCCAGTGCCATCCACAGCTGTGGACTGATGTGCGACCCCTAGCGACAGCTGCTGCCCTCTAGTGCCCAGTGCCCGAGGTGCGAAATAAAGCCATACATATCTGAGAGGCCATAGCCCAGTTATGTACGCTTAGAGTCGTATCAATTGATCAGGACCCGAGTGTCTAAAGTGTCTGGGAACTTGAGTACAGCGCTAGGAGGATTACTAAAAGGATTCTTCTCTACCCAATGTATGTGTGTTTGTCTCCCTATTGCTGTCTCTATCATCGCCCCCCCCCCCTTTTCCTTAATCTCCCTGTATCTCTCTGTCTCTGTTCTTGTCTCTCTCACTCTTTCTCTTTGTCTATCTCAGCTGTCTGTCTGCCTGTCTGTCTGTCTTTCTCTCTCTCTCTCTCTCTCTCTATCTCTCTCCCTCTCTCTCTATCTCTCTCCCTCTCTCTCTATCTCTCTCCCTCTCTCTCTATCTCTCTCCCTCTCTCTCTATCTCTCTCCCTCTCTCTCTATCTCTCTCCCTCTCTCTCTATCTCTCTCCCTCTCTCTCTATCTCTCTCCCTCTCTCTCTCGCTCTTTCTCTCCTTCTCTCTCTCTCTCTCTCTCTCACTTTCTCTCTTACTATCTATCCATCTATCAATCTCTTCCGCTCTCAACCTGGTTATTCTTTCGCGCATGCCTGTCAGCCTGTACGAGTTTCCCCTATGTCTTAGTCCCATATGATTGTGTTTCATATTAATTTTCTTTAACGTTTGTATTTTATGGGTTTTTTCCCGTCTTTATGATATTGTCTTGCTAGATACAGTTGTGAAACAGTAATACTGTGTTTATTTCAAGTCTAAGAAAGATCATAGAAATCAGTGCAATAGACTCCCATTCTATATTGCTTTTCCCCAGCCCCAATGACATTGTCGTAATAATACACGTTTTTTTTATATGATACAGTCTAGTCCACCTGTCCTAATATTCCTCTCTCTAGGCTTAATGTTGTGGTTGAATCTAGATTTTGTGTCTGCTCCTTGTCACCAAATATGAATGACCTTTAACAGTTAGCTGATCTTTACTGTCTAGAAGTTGTATGGACAAAGTCACGTTAGCTCACAATTACTCGTAAGCTTTCACATTCTCACATCTCAAACAGGAATCGTGCGCTTAATACCCCAAGGACTTTAAGTACAACGTTACAGTAGTTTACAACACCTCGTCAGGCTTCTTATTTTAATATTCTTACGACCGATTGTAAACTATCGCGAAGTTGTACTTACGTCCTGCATCTATACAAAAAATATAGAGAACATTGATGTTATACTTTTTCGTTGATTTAAGATCAGGTTGTGGGGTCTTTTATTGAAACTGATTGAGAAATATCAATGCTTCCAGAGCTAGATGGCAAATTCATTGTTCCCACACAAAGTCGAAGTAAATATCAGCGTTAAAAGAATTACATGTAGTTCTAGTGTTTTTTATTCGTTTTTTTTTTTAATTAGCTATCGCTTATTATTTAAAACTTTTGTTGTTCTTTTATATTTTTTATTTTTGCACTACAAATTTTGTATATTCTGGTTGAAACGGTGTAAATTAGATTCTGTATGAAGCAGAACACTTGCTTTGTGTGTGTGTGTGTGTGTGTGAGAGAGAGAGAGAGAGAGAGAGAAAGAGCGAGAGAGAGAGAGAAAGATATATATATATATATATATAAGAAAACAACGAGAGAAAAGTTAGGGGAGGAGGTATAGCGAGGTTAAATGAATAAGTTGCTATTAAATATATATGAATATAGAGCGAATTACGAGTTGATAGATGACTTGCACTGGATAGTTGATACTTAGGTAGAAAGAGAGCGATTAATGCGTTTTCGACACGCAAACTACATCTCCATTACAATATACCTTCTTACTGCGTTGCAAAATCCCTACTGCAAACCTTGACAAGCGATTTCGGCTATAGGATGATATATAGTCCAAACAAACAAATACAGGCATTAAAGAAAGCAACAGCTTTGCTTCGCGGAGACATCTATTTTCGATCATGGAAAGTGCCGATTTGTCACGACAGTCCTTGGAGGTTAAAACGACAACAGGCAAAGTCTTTATCCCTCTTAATATGCTGTCACATCCTGGAGTAGTCTCCCCCTACGACCGAGTTAATCCCCTTTGTTGTCTGTAGCCGTCATAGCTGGGACAGCGTTGGGTGCCCCCTGTAACATCAGCGGGATCGATAAATCTAGAGGTAGAAATAGAAATAGGCTTGTAAGTATAATGGCCTTCCAAACTTGGAACCCCAACTAACTGATATTTCATAATAAAACAAAAACAAACAATATCTACACTTGTTTGTTGATTTGTTTGTTGTAAAGCGTCAAACGTATGACTATGTATGCTTTTTTTGTGGACGTGTTCCAAGACTAATGTGTGACAATTTAACATGGTGCCACCTAGAGATACTGAGGGGATGATTTATATTTATAACACCATTGTCATAACACCCCGCACATCTTTACCTAACGGTTCCTAATACAGAATATTATATTCTCTTTTATAGCTATTGTTGATCCAATACAGAATATTATATTCTCTTCGATAGCTATTGTTAACCCAATACAGAATATTATATTCTCTTTTATAGCTATTGTTGACTAGATTTATTCTTTAAAGTCCTGTTTTCTTGTTTTCATTTAGAAATATTTTATTCATTGTTTTGATTTTTAGACGTGATTATTCTCCAAAAGATAGGGAACGGCAATCGGTCTGTTATTCAATACTCTGGACTGATGAACAGGACTTCGAGGTTTAACCTCTGCTTGTGATCGCGTCTCCAAGTAGGAAAAGTCTTACTGAAAACTAGGGGACTTCAAAATATTCATTTCCATTTATTTTTCTGAAATAAAATCGTGTATAAAAGATCACTGAGGAGACGTTGAAAACTATTCTTAGAATAATCATATCGTCAACAGCAACAAAACACGGAGTCTTTAGTGGTCATGAAAACTTTGTGGAGGTCAAAGCTGTGATTCAAGTAGTTGATTAAACAGTATTCGCGTATTGTCTGTGGGTGAGGGGAGGAGAAAGATATAGAAAGAGAGAGAGAGAGAGGGGGGGGGGAAGAAGAAAGGGGATACAGAGATGAACATAAAAAGAGAGAGTTAGCAGGGGACAAAAAGAGGTTATAAAATACTGTTTGTGAGCGCTTTGGATATAAGTAGCGAATGACGGGTTGCTAAAGGCAATATAATAGAAAGAACAAAAGAAACAATAGCACAATTTTTTTAATGAAATAAAGCAACAAGCAAATAAAAGCACCACCACCACCACCAATAACAACCATAACAAAACGACGCATCCTTGATACATAGGGCATTCCTCTAGAGAGCGGACTGCTGTTTAAAACCGCTGATAACGTATCGTAAACTGAAAGTTGTGCCAGGTTGTTTTATTATTGTTTGCTACCACGGGAATATCAGGATAAGGTTGTATGTATGGTAGAGTTATAACATATTATGATCATACTTTTACGCTAGCGCTAGCAATCTTCGGGTAACTTTAGCAATGCAAAAAAAAAAAAAAAAAAAAAAAACAATAAAACACCAACAACTACAACAAAAAACAAAGCAAAGAAAGCAATGTTTCTCTCTTTGTTAAACTAAGGGCAAACTGACGCAAGTGGTAGCCGGAATCCCCCGGTTCAGAACCCTGATGGGTCAAACATATTTTATTTCTCCGGTGTTGTCCGCTACTGGTCAATATTCGTATACATGTACTGAGCGAACGTATTCTCTGCACAGCCCAAGGCAATTTGAGACGTTCAGCTGATAATTACATCATATTATTCGCTACCCCGCTAAAAAAAATATATCATTTTCACTGTGTCTCTTTTTCTTTTATTCTCTCTTTTTCTCTCTCTATTTCTCACCAACTATTTTTTGTCTCTGTCTGTCACTCTCTTCCTTTCTCTGTCCCTTTCTCTCTTTCTCTGTCTCTCTTTCTCTTTGTCTCTCTTTCTTTATCTGCCTCCCTGTCTCTGTCTCTTTCTCGCGGTCTCTATTTTTTATCTGTCTCCCTGTCTCTGTCTCTGTCTCCATAGCTCTGTCTATTTCTGTCTCTGTATGTGTATGCCTCCATCTCTCAATCCGTACTTCTCTCTCTCACTCCTCTTTCTCTGTCTCTCTGTCTGTCTTTCTCTTTCTCTCTCTCTCAGTCTGCACTCCTCCCTCTCCTCTCTCTTTCTCTCTCTCTCTCTCTCTCTCTCTCTCTCTCTCTCTCTCTGTCTCT
>RQTK01000214.1:151326-167463 GCA_003991915.1 Elysia chlorotica | reverse complement strand
TCCTCGCCTTCCCCCCCCCCCCTAGGTTATGTCAATGCTGTGCAAAAGGCCACAACCAAGTCTCGTACTCTGTCTGGTTGTTTTTGTTTGTCAATTAGTCTTAACATTTTGAACAGCGCCGTCTAGGGAAAACTGGGTTCGCAGACGAAGACCAGCCCCCAAGGAGGGACAATCGACACACAACTGCGATTAAGACACAGCCTTGTCCTTGCCTTAGTTTAAAGTAACTCTGCTGAAGATTTACAATCCTTGGAGAATATGTATGAAACCAAAGACTATAGATTTAAGAGACTTTTCACGAACAGACTTCACAATGCTATTGATATGGGGAGACGGCATGATACGTGCTCACTCTCTATTTTTCTATCACCTTATTTTTTAATTAAGTCAGTTAACCAATTTTGAGACATGGTTTCTACTAAGTTGTTCAGAAGGAAATAAACGCTTTTATAATCTCGACCAACATACGCAAATTCTCCTCCTGAAACCTCTCACCATTTCACACTAATAACACTGTGGTGTCCCTGGTAGCTCAATTAAAATAAAATAGTTGGGACTAATCACTTCTTGTCTGCCGAAAATAGTATATAAATGGAGTTGTGAATCAAACTCATCTTAACAAAGCTGTACTTTTCTATGTCTCTCAATTCGTGTATAAGTGTGTGACTCTTCGTTGTGTGTGTGTGTGGGGGGGGGGGGCGCGGTAGCCCTGGGGTAGAACACCGGCTTCCGACGCAAAAGGTCCATGTTTCGAGCCCTGGTGAGTTCGCTCCCTATTGGTCATGTCGGTGTAAGTTTAATGTGACGCCCACTCTGTCCTCATATACCATAAGGGCGGGACAGAGCTCACACCGTTGTGTATTTTAACAGTCTGCAGTCAGAACCCCGACATCCACAATATAGCCTATATAGTGCTGATGTTGGACGTTAAACCAACTCAACTAAAACTACGTAACTCTTTGTGGTTGGAAACGATAAGCTATGCATGCCTAAAAAGATAAATTTAGTGATTGTTTAAAACATTGACATTATAATGCGCCTTTATATGTATAGAAAAAGTGATGTGCCAATACCTGGCATACACTAAACAAGCTCATTGCTCCCATGTACAATAGAAAAAAAAAGTTAAAAATGTAATAAGATCAACATAGTTAAATGGGTTCTCCACGTTCATTCATTCCATTATGTCTCAACTAGGATAAAAACAAAAGAAATAAAGACATAAATTTTAAAGTGTTGATCTTAATTCGGTGCAGCGGATTTTATTGCTGCATTTTAAATGCTTTAAAAATCTACACATAATTATATCTAAAAAGAACTCTTCAGGAATAAGGACGCTTTACATTACTCATCTCCGATTACGCATGGTCGAGTAGTTCTAAAAATATTTTTCAATCATCTTTATGAATAATAACATTGAAATTCAGTAAACGTCTTTTTAAGTGCATCTGAGGCTATATATTGGTAGTTTTCATAGAAATGGTCTTATTGCCTTCTCTAGTTATTCAAGAATATAAAAACATTGTCAAAACAGATTAAAAGCAGTTATAAGTGGGTTTTTTTTCAACATTTTTGTACATGACTCCCCACCCCAAAATGTGTTGATTTTGAGTTGGGCATTACATTTGACCACAAAACGTGACCACTATTTCGAGTTATGTATCATTGAAATGGTCGATATCGGTACTCATCATCTAACTATGACTAGAATTCTTTGTTTCTTACCATTAATTCCTAGACTGACCTTGTTTTTTATATATCACTGCCATAAATGTTCCCCTTGATTTAGCCTTTGTAAATCCTTGTGAACCGTTTTCTCAAAACTAATAATTATGGTACATAAATTCCTTATAACTTTTTTTTCAACGGATTTAACTCAAATTTGTGTTGGTTGCAGAAACCTGTCACCAAAGAAAACTTTGTGTAGAAGGGTATATCTCTAACTTGTCTATTTTATGAAATAAAGAGGGATCATTTCGCTGTTTTTTCCCGTATATTTTCGTCTGCTGCTAATCCTTCTACACAAATTAGTGCAATTTATTATGTTAAGTTTATGTAGACAAGGTTTCAAGTAATTTGGTTAATAAATGAAAAAAAAACATGAGGCACAAAAGTAAACATTGTTAATAAATCCAAGATGATCGCCAGATTATTAACTCTTTTTTTTTTTTTTTTTTCGAAAAAAATGTTGCTATTTCTTTAATCTAAAAGTGATCTAACACATTTTTCTGAAGGGTTAAAACGATTTTTATTTTTTTTTAATGGATACATTTTTTGGGCAGATGCCACGTTTAATTCCTACAATAATTATTTGTTTTGGCTTATATTTGCGTACCTGTACAGAAATGATTCGTCATTTGTTCTTTTTTTTAAGAAGGAACATTCCTCTGAGCCTCTGTACATAGTTATCTTTGTTTGATGTTTTTGTGAAGCAGAAGTCGTCAGAGCTCTCTCTCTCTCTCTATCTCTCTCTCTCTCTCTCTCTCTCTCTCTCTCTCTCTCTCTCTCTCTGTGAATCCGTGTCCGTTTTGACGTGAAAAATCACATTTTTGTCGGGGTCTAGTTTAAAGCCATTTATTTTCCTGACAAATCATGAATCACCCTTGGGCCCGACAAATGACGTGATCTAGATCGCAGGTTATAGATCTTTAACTTTATATCCTTCGGTCAAGTTAGTACATGGCTTGCCTAGGATTTAGATGTGTATGAATACTCAAAATAATAAAACGTAAAACAAAACAAAAAAATGTTATGTTCATAAATTCTAAGATCTACTCGTTCATCTTGTTTCTTCTTTTTTTTTTTCAACATTAATATAAAGTAGGAGTTCTAGCCGTTTTCATCAAAATAACTTTCAGTTTTTACCATATATCCCTTTATGGTGGGAGAAATAGTCGGAGAATTGTCCTTCTGGCATTGATGCTATAACAAAGCACTATCACTGAATTTTTTCATCCTATTCCCCGATCAAAAACCTAAGGCATATAGACGATATTTCATAAAAATGAATACATTCATGACACAAAAATATGCCCTAAGTAGAGTATGAGACGCAAAAAGGTACAAACATTTTTCTAAATATTCGAGAGGATTTACACACACACACAAAATAGAAAAACGGGTTTTTATTTCTTGATTATTTATTTTCCAAGGATATTCTGTAAAACTAGATATTTTTAAGCAGGAAAAAGTTAAAAATTGTTTACCAGTTCAACTCAAAGCGTATAACAATGGGCATCTCACAAATCACAATGGATTATTTTTTTTTATCTTTATAACCCGTTATAATCTGATTAAAGCCAAGTGTACTGAATGCTAGTTGAATTTGTTCTGATGTACGAGTGAGAAGTATAGTTTTCAGTAAAATCGCAGGCCACAATTAGTTTTCCAAAAATACAATAAAAATAAAAAATTCCTAACACTTGTTCTAAAAATAATGTTGATGATTTGAGAGTCCAATTCGGCAACACGGAAACCTTGCAAGCGGCCATTGCGTGACAACTGAGGCTTCAGCCGCGCCATCCTAGAGGAGGAACATACCCGAGAAAAGATGCCGTACACACTGTGACAAATTGCGTTGGAAGTTTCATACCAGAACATGACAACTTGTTTTCAACTTGTTTCGGTAAACATATCCATTTCGAAAAAGTTGCCGATAACAGGCCTTTATAACTCCACATTAACATATGAATGGCAACCTTCATACTAGAAAATAGACTAAACCTTTAAACTTTGTTTCTTTCATGAACGTTCCTAGGGTGCATCCACTCTAGAGTAGGATATTTAAATTAAGAATCAATGTTGTACAATTCGAGTCGTTATAGAAACCTTGATACCAGCAAAAGAAGCCTAATATTTACAACAAATTTTAACACAAATTACTACGATTCTTAAAGTCGGGAGACTTTCAATTGGGAATCAATGTTTTGAAACTTGAGTCTTATATCAGAAGCATACATTTTCCAAATGTATAACATTCAAACGGATTACCCGATCCAACGGGATAAAATTATAGATTTTGCAGCTGATGCGACATTATCTAATTTATATATCTCCTTTCGTGAATATGCTCCGAAAAGATATTTAAATAACAAATATACCTTTACATTTAAGGCCAATACTGACGGGGCTGTATCGATTACACAAACATAAGACGACAGGCGAACTTTATACATTAATAATTATTATCTTAAGTGAATGAAATATTGGGCTATTTGGGGAGTGGTAGAAACGTTCTGAACTTTCCCCATGTAACATTCGGCTGTAGGAGGTAAATTCCATACCGAGAAGGATCAACTCTGAGCCTCTCAAGGTCTCTTCGTTTTAGCGTAGGTGGGACTTAGGGGACGTTACAAAGCATCGATAAACACTGGATGGGTCCTGGTCTAGACAATTAGTCCGGATTTAGTTAAGTGGCTTTCTCGCGACACTCTCACTGGTACCATGGTCCTCACGCTAGGAATGGCCGAAATCAGTGGACGCTGGAATAACCCTCGACCCTCCTCCTTCATCCAACACACGATCTTGCGTAGTAAGTACAACGGAGTTATAAGTTAAGGCCTCCAACTAAGGGTGTTTCTAACTATTCAAAGTAACCTTAGTCGGGGGTTTAAGCTTGGGGCATCGTTGTACTTACTACCGGAGGACCGGCACTACCTTGATCAGGCTTGATTTGTCTGGAATGGGAAAGATGACACAGCCTGGCTTAATGCAGCTAACCGCACTTAGGTGCAACCGACGGAGAATCGTCATTATATTGACCGCGATCGACTTTCTGGGGGAAGAGAGACTTTATACAAATAAGTCGGGCCCTCTTATAGTGTGTGTTATGTAAGCTGCCAACGACAGGGCTTTGCGGTGCATCTATCCGTCTATTTTTGGCATTGGTCTGGTAGAAGAAAACACGTATTCAGATAAGACGTATACAATAATATAGAAAGACGGATCGTTGATTTCTCTTTAACTTAATATTACTTGGTACAGGTAGCATCTGTTAGTCTAGTTTACAAATCAGGGCTGAAACGTATGGGTAAAATAGTAATGTCGCATAACACAGACACAAATAGGTTTAGAAAAAGCAGAGAAAAAAAACACCAAAATTAATATGTCATGTTTGGACAGTCCACAAAAACAATAACAAGCTAACAACCCAAAAAAAAATCAAAACAAACAGAAACAATTATATTGGATATGTAAAAACTGAAGATTTAAACATAATTTTTTAATCACAGCATGAAGGAAAAAACAATCTAAATAGCATTTGAGTGTAGAAAAAAAGGAAAATTATTTTTGTTCTCTTTGTGAACTTAGTTAGGAAACAACACAGTTTAAAAGAAACTCTGGTTTTTTTGAAAGTAAGAAGTACTCTTCTAATTATGACATATTGGAGAGAATTAAAGAAAAAAAAAGACCTCGTGACAGAGGTTGAGAGTGGTATGTATAAGTGGTATCCGATAGAGCGCAATGCGACCTTTAGTTCTGTCCATGGAGGGAGTGGAAATGGTGACCCGGGTTCCTAATCAAGTGGGAGGAATCAATTACACCCAGGGCGACACCGTCAGCAGCGGAAACGGTCGTGTGATGGTATCTATTACTATCTCACGGACTTTAATCAAGTCAGCTTTTCTCAAGTGGACGGGGTTCCACTACTATAAATCGTCAATGCTGTGCTATGTCGACTAAGTTCTATTACTACTACTACTGCTGCTGCTGCTGCTGCTGCTGCTACTACTACTACTACTACTACTACTACTACTACTACTACTACTACTACTACTACTACTACTACTACTACTACTACTACTACTACTACTACTACTACTACTACTACTACTACTACTACTACTACTACTACTACTACTACTACTACTACTATTACTACTGTGCGATATTGTCGTTTCCCGGTATTGACAGAACAGTATTAGGAGTATTGCAAAGTATTCAACAATTGAAATATAACTTTTTCCTTATGTTTATTTCTCTTATTCTTTAATATATTCACGCTATCATGAATTTATGCATAATCTTAAAGTTGCCCTGAAATGATCCCAGCGTGAATGATCGGTGAAGGGATATTGTCACAGTAATCGATGTCCAAGCTGAATGATTCAGATAAGTCACCTTACTAGATATATCAGCGCGAGTACAGGGAAGCGTCCTAATTAAATCTATCTTCGAAAGGTACAAGGGTAGGAAAGTACTGAGTCACCAAAGCTACACATACATAAGTATAGCATCATATTCTCATTGTAGATTGAAACCTGTTAGGCAGTTTTTGTGTAATATAAAAATTGCACCCATCAAACTAAATTCACATTTAACCATCAAATGAACGCTTGGTACATTATAAACATAAAACTTCCGGTATGATAAACATTGTTCACACTCTTTCCAGCACATAAACATATTTTTCACACTGTTCCCACAACAAAAACATATTTTTCCACTTTTCCCATCACATAAACACATTTTTTACACTGTTCCCACCACATAAACATATTTTTCACACTGTTCCCACAACAAAAACAAATTTTTCCACTTTTCCCATCACATTAACATAGCTTTCACACTGTTCCCACCACATACACATATTTTCACACTGGCCCCACCACATACACGTATTTCACACTGTTCCCATCACATAAACATATTTTCACACTATTCCCAGCACATAAACATATTTCTCACACTGTTCCCAGCACATAAACATATTTTCACACTGTTCCCACCACATAAACACATTTTTCACACTGTTCCCACCATATAAACATTATTTTTCACACTGTTCCCATCACATAAACATATCTTTCACACTATTCCTAGCACATAAACATATTTCTCACACTGTTCCCACCACATAAACATAAACATATTTTCACACTGTTCCCATCACATAAACATATTTTTCACACAGAAACATATTTTTCACACATAAACATAGTTTTCACACTGTTCCCATCACATAAACATATTTTTCACACAGACACATATTTTTCACACATAAACATATCTTTCACACTGTTCCCACCACATAAACATATTTTTCACACATAAACATTTTTCACACTGTTCCCATGATCCTCTCTCTCTCCGCCATTGCCAGTACTGCACGGCCTCCCAGGTTAGCAACAGGGCCCTGTACCCTACCTTCGCCCGCACCAAGCCCACCGACTCGCAGATCTCTGGCAGCGTGGTATCCATCCTCAAGCGCTTCAACTGGAAGCGAATTGAAGCTTTCCATGTTCCCATCCTTTCATGCGAGTCACCCATACATAAGTATAGCATCATATCCTCATTGTAGATTGAAACCTGTTAGGCAGTTTTTTGTGTAATATAAAAATTGCATCCATCAAACTAGTTTCACATTCAATCATCTAATGAAGCGCCATTTAAAAGGTAATTCCTTTTTAGCCCATACACGAATACAACTGTCCGTAATATTATAAACATAACACTTCAGGTATGATTAACATTTTGTACACGGTGCCCACCACATAAACATATTTTCACACTGTTCCCACCACATACACATAGTTTTCACACCGTTCCCACCACATAAACATATTTTTCACACTGTTCCCACCACATAAACATAAACATATTTTTCACACTGTTCCCACCACATACACATATTTTTCACACCGTTCCCACCACATAAACATAAACATATTTTTCACACTGTTCCTTCCTCAAGCGCTTCAACTGGAAGCGAATCACCTTCATCCACCAACTCAACAAGGAGTACAACATCACCGCAGAGACGATCATCAAGGTAAAAGAGAGTAACGTTTAAAGTGAAGCTTAATTGATTCATGCGATTAACATCTTTACAGTGGGTTACACATTCTTCTGAGAGCATTTGAATAGTGCAATGAACATAGGCACAACGTAGAGTACAACATGAAACCACAGAGGTTAGTAAAATAAAATGAATATACATTGTCAATATGAAGATACAGTCATTCTTGCATGTCTGATTTGATTTGAGTTGGTTAAATGTCCGACACCATCACCTATTTTGACTACATTGTGGAAGAGCTAAAAAACAAACATCTGACATTTTAATGTGCCGCCACACATGGGACAAGGCGGAAAGACTTGGAGTTACGTCTCAGGCGGTCATATTATACTGACACCGACTCAACCAGTACGGAACAAAATGGGACAAACAAATTTTTGTCCAGTCGTGGGTTTTGAACCTGCAAACTTTCGATTATGAAACAAGGTAAGAGCTAGACATGTTCAACGTAAAGCTTAATTGATGCATGCAAGAAGAATCTTTACCGCGAGCTGCTTACAGTTCGTAGTGAGAGCATGTATAGGCGTAATGGAGAGTCAACATGACGTAAGTAAAATTAAAAATATACATTTTCAGCATAAGGTAAATCCATTCATGCATGCACCAGCCTTGTAAGGAGTACAATCCTATCATCAAGGTGGGTAGACTATACATGTAACAGTAAGCAATTTCACAATCACGCTAAATAAATCATGGATCTTTCAACTCAACAAGCGGTATAAAATTGCAATGGAGACTGAAGTCAAATTGAGTGCAATAAACTGTTAGTTTAACGAGTTTAGTTGAGTTGGTTTGACGTACAACGTCGGCACTATGTAGGCTATATTGTGGACGGACCCTAAGGCTGACTGTGCTACCACACACGAGACAGGACGGGGATACGATGACTCCTTTCTGAGCCGGTTGTTGATTTTAAATGTATATTAACAAGGTTACCTCCGTCATGCATGTATTAACTCATAAGGAGTACATACCATGGCTGAGACTATCATCAATGTCAGTAAAATATAACCACTATACCTTTTCATTAAAAAGCTAAATACATTCATGCATATATATATATATAAAAGAAAAGGATATAACACTATACATATTTTATCGCATAGCTAAAATCATTTTGTATTGAGAGCGTGCATCAATCAAATACGGAGTAGACCACCACTGCGTTAGATATCATCAAAGTGAAGAAATAAAAGAACACACGTTTTAGTTCATTCACATATCCATCAACCCATATGGTTTACAACATCAAAACAATGATTGTCATTAATTTAATTGAAATGAAACAATAAACATTTTTAGCGTGAAGCTAAATTCATTAATGCATGTATCAAACCAATTTGACGTGCAGCATATATCATCAAGGTAAATAGACCAAATGTGAACATTGATTTTTCATCTTTTAAATTTTGGCCTCCTCGATGAAAGAGGCAGCATGTTTTAGGGTTTCCAGGGTACTCCATAATAAATTATCTCCAGTGTTGTATCTGAAGGCCATATTGTTCAGCAGGGAGTAAGAGTGGCATGTCTTGAGGACATGTTCTGGAGTTTGAATGATGTCACTTAATTTACAGAAAGGAAGCTGCTGATCTTTAATTTGTACATGTGTGCATTCAGTTCGCAATGTCTGTTCTAAGTTGAAAAATTACAATAATTCGCTCGTGCATCCCTGAACTTGTAGCGAGAGCATGAAAGTATCAACCATATAAAAAGTACATCAGGGCGGAAACTCTCACCAAGGTGTGTACGGAAAAGGATAAATAAATTTCATTTTTTTCTCTGATGAGCTTTAAGTCTCGTAAGTTTCCAAAACAACCATGAAAATATAAATATATATTACATATAATATATACGTGCACAGCCTGCGATTGGATTTACGGATCTCTTGTTCGCGAGTCAAGAGCATTATCCACTTATCCTAAATTCACTTACATCACATCAATGTTACATGTTTTATTGTTTATAAATAATATTACCAAACACTTAACTTTAATGTCGTGCTTGCTGAGCCAAGATCCAACCCACTATCCTTAATATTATTATACGGGCGCATAGATCTATAAATATTAATTTTATAGATCTATGTACGAGCGCAATCTTTATTTATTGGCGCATGCGATTCAAACATTATTCTGCAACGTTTAGGCAACAAGAAAAAAATTTTAACTTTTCTCAATCACATTTTTATTTACCTTTCCTCTGTTCAATATCCTGATGGCTTTTGAACAATAAATCAACAGTAATTGATTATTTTGTTTGGTATTTTACAGATTTTTGCGTGCGATTGCCATGAAATCGTTTTTATTCAATCAGTTTCCGGATGAGCGCAATATACTGCTTAGCAATTTCAGGTCACTAACCCCCTAAGATTACCAGATATTGGATTAAAATGCAATTATCATGAGAAACTCTATCGTTGTATTAATGCCTCAAGAAGGAAAAATTCATCACATAATTTCTTCACATTGAACGAACGGGTGATGATGGGAAGCTGTTAATACCTTTGAGAAGA
This sequence comes from Elysia chlorotica, assembly GCA_003991915.1. Lineage (NCBI taxonomy): Eukaryota > Metazoa > Mollusca > Gastropoda > Plakobranchidae > Elysia > Elysia chlorotica. The sequence goes on along the minus strand of RQTK01000214.1, from coordinate 157,153 downwards.
GTTATTAAGTGCAATAGAAGATCAACGTCAGAGGAATGTTCCTGATCCACCCGCAGGCTAAATGCGTTTCTGATTGAAAACTATTATACATGTGATGCCTCTTAATTGTAGTGCAGTCTCCTAAAAATTAGAAAGGTAATAAAATGTATTACTTTAAGACGAGATGATTGGTGGAGCTATACAGTCACGGCGAGTGAGAGAGTAGGTTGATTTCTTTTTCCCGATGTCAGCAGCACGGCTATATTGTGGACGGATCACAAGAGTTACGTCTGATCGTTTTACGTGGATACCACGACTCCTGGCTCAGCCAGTCTCGTAAAACTGACACCGACCAAATAAGTAGGGGTCGTGAGTTTCGAACCGTTGGCCTCCAATTTAGAAGACCAAAGCTCTACCACCTTCCATGTAAAATGATACAGTTACGCCGCATATCACGCCAGTTTGTCTCGCAAGTTGGCGCTACCAACTAAGACTACATCAACATCAATAAGGCTCTTGGATCTGTATAATATTAATGTAAACATCAAAATAAGCTTAGCCATCATAAAACCTTATCACAACCAGTATCTGATAAACAGAGAAGAAAAAGCAAGCACAAAGACCTAGCAGATATCGTGAAAGACTACGAAAATCAATTGACTTGGACCACACTATCTATGTCGTACGGACTCTCCTTGTTAAACCAAGACCAGGGTTATTAATTACGTTGATGCTACAAAATTAGACTAATTCCACATTTCTTTCATCTATCTACTTAGAAGAAATATGAGCTTTGGGGTTCAGGAGTTTTAATATCATCCTAAATTAGGTTGCTTAAATAATGCCTTTCTCAGAATTTTAGGAAGTGGTGGCAATGCTAGGCACACCAGTCAAAGTTTATTCTATGTAGGATATCAGAGAGAGAAATCACAATATGTACCAAAATATTTATTTCATACGACGCATAATTGTGGATTGTAATCGTATTGAAGGACTGTAATGTTAATTTGCTTCACAGTTGGTTTTTACATTTATGAATAAATCTAATCGCCAATATTAGATTTTAGCACAGAGCACTTTTGTCATACCATTGGAGTTTAATTAAAACGCAACATCTACAGATACATTTTTGTGGATGTCTCATTTCTAGTGTGTGTGTAAAACGGGAATATCACCTATCCATTCAATATAATATACACTGTAAAAAGTAATGCTGTAAAACATCGACTTAAGCGTAGAAGTTACGATTTTTACTTTGCGTAAGAAAGTTCTAACTTAATCGGGTGAGCGGCAAAAGGGTTTAACTTCTGAAAGGCAAGTTAGGTTCTTTACTAGAAGATGGAGGCTTGTATGCTGATTTTTCACTTCCTTTCTTTTGTGTTTGTCTACTGTTTTGAGGTTTTTATTCTGATTTCTAACTTTATTTTTGTGTTTGGTCACTGTTTTAAGGTTTTTATGCTGATTTGTAACTTTATTTTGTGTGGCCTTTGTGTAGAGGTTTGTTTACTGGTCTTTAACAATCAATTTTTGCTTGGCCACATTTGAGAGAGCGCCACCCCAAGAAAGAGAAATCAATAGGCCCCGGAGAAAATGATTAGGGCCCGCGCTAGATACAGCGCTATTGACAATCGATGTTGTCAAGATCTCCCTCAAAAACCTATCAAACCAAAAAAGGAAGAAAATTCTCTTTGTATAAAAACGGGATTTTCCAAAACAATGATTAAAAATTAATTTGAACTTTTCTAAGAAACGCGAGACAGGAAGAATCGCTCAAGACAGAGAGCTCTTCAGGTAGATTGTACGGGAGGCTACGCCAGACACTACCGACAAGCCAACATGATGATGATGATGATGATGATGATGATGATGATGATGATGATGATGATGATGATGATGATGATGATGATGATGATGATGATGATGATGATGAGTACCGTATGTTTGTTTCAAAATTATAGTCAAAAAATAATAATATGGTGGAAGTTAATAGAATGGAAGATTAACGAACATACACTCGTATTTTCCTTTCCTCAAATATTGTAAGTGGCATGTAGAGAGAGGGGTTGAGAAAACCATTTTGAATTTCAGAGAGAGAGAGAGAGAGAGATGGTGGATGGAAGAGACATACATAATTGTATTAAAGAAGAGATAAATCTATTAAAAAAATCTTCCCCCACAAATAATAATAATTGGGGGAAATAAAATATACACAAATCAACTATGTTGTAGCAAATGGAGAGTGGACAAACGATTGTTCGTGTCTGTATGGTCTGATTCTTTTTTAAATTAGCCTGTTACATCTTTGTGATGTTTCATAACAACACAGACGTGTAATTTGTTTACTTGTTCTCAGTGCTCGTGGTTGCTAGACAAAACTTATCGGATCCAACTAAGTAGAGAAACTCTGGCTAAGAATCCTATTCCCTATGTCAGAATCAATTTCTACATTGTATCACTGGCTTACGTAAATAGCGAAGTTATAGTGACCGCGGTTATTTATGGCTCTCATTCTCTGAATTGAATGAAACAATCACTGATTGTCAGAACAACCATGCCCTGGCGCGGTCAGATTAGTTATACCAAGTAATAACGTTGTCAACTCAATACTACAAGGATAAACCACGAAAACCAGGGAACCGTTGTATTGTATACATGTATTGACTCCCGCACTGTTGAACGTCTTTGTTTTGGGGATTGCACACTTCATCTTTCTATTTATACATAAAATAAAATTAATGGATCTTCAAGATCACAATATTAAATCTGAACTTAGAATTCAATATTTCGTGATAATATTAAAACTAGAAAACGCCTAGGATTTTTTCGTTTCAAACTCTTTTGTGTCCCAAATCCACCACTTTCTCTTGCTATCAGGCCTACCAAAAATAAAATTCATTTCTGTCATGTTGCAAGTTTAGATAATCGTTCTGCGTCGCAATATTGGTTAAATCTTACTAATAGCTAAAAGTTCTCTAAAAGTGCACATTTTCTCCGTTTACTTCGGAAAAAAACATGAAACTTTTCATAACAACAGGCCTAAACATTTAGAAAAAGTGTATGTGCCTCGAAGATAAATCAGCTGTATTTGCCTACATAGAATCCAAAACAGCTTTTTTCTGTTAACTGTCCCCAAGAAAAATGGCAAAATGGGAACTAATAAATTGCTCCTCATCTATCTTGGGTTTATCGAATTTTTTTTCCACCTCTCCTAGTTAATGCGCAGGCATGGCATCCATGTGACGTCACTGCACACCTACTCAGGCCCGTACTTCCACGCACACCAGCTGAACCCGTTCATCAAGATCGTACGGGAGACCAGGCACAACACCAGGAGTAAGTCATGCTTTCTCACTTATCTTGAAAAAAAAAGTTTACTAAAAGGCTTCTACTATTTTTATAACTTCGAGAAAAAAAAACTACTCAAGAAACAATCCAATAGAAAAAAAAAGTCTTGACGGAAGTTGATATATTTAAAGAGAATTTGCGGTATCGATTCGAACACGCAAGGCAGACGGTGTTTAAATTTAAACCTGAGTGGTGAACACCAAAAATAACGCCAGGATGAGAGTATTGTTTACAACACGAATCCCAAACCGTAATTCTGGAATTCCCCGATCACTTTGAAACAATTTGCGCACTGCGTGTTTTCTACATCAAAGGTTATTTTTTAAATTGAAAACTATTTTGCACGATGAGTTACATTTCATTCAGGACCAAGTGATAGGAGTAAACAAACTTGCACAAAACTAGATCTAGTTATTGCAGACGCGCTTAAATGTATTCAACAATTTTGCATAGTTACGACAGGATGCTATTCAGAAGCAAATTTTGTAACGGCATATCACTACATTCAAAGCTATTGCTACCGCTTCAAACTGTGGCATTTAGTTCACAATAAATTTCAAAGGTTTATTTACTTCGCAGAACCAATCAAAATCTATGAAAACCTCGTTTTGTTTGAGGGCTAAATAACTTATACAATAATTTAATTCTGATTTTCAGTCAAACACACTCGGCGCTGCCAGAATCGATTTTTTCTCTTTTCTCAATTACTAACTTAAATTTTTTCTTTGTGTTCTGTTTCCTACGTGCAAAATACTTTTAAAACAAATTGCGCTACTAATCTCTAGAGGAGTACAGATGGACTTCACTAAGGCTTCCAAAAATAGGGACCCAGAATCTGGATGACGTCATGTCGGATCGAGCAAATATCATTTTATATTGATTTTATCGCAAATCTTTTTGAAAGCTACAGCAAGCCTAGGAAGCACATACGTATATTGATCTAAACTTAATGAAGTCTAGAACAAACTCTATATTAATTACTTCTTTACATCATATTCTTAAAGTAAAAAATATTTGTCGTTCTTGACTGTGTATGATCGTGCGGGCTGTCATACACTTTTACAAAATCCGACTTCACCCTTTCTTTATCCTGTCCTCAGATCTTTAGGAAATTACATGTACTTCCTTTTGTCTCATTGTCTCTTTGAAGGATAAATCCAGAGAATGGAATATTTTTATAAGAAATACTTTTAAAATTTTAAGTTTCTCAAAATTTTGTTGGCTGAATTTAATACTATTTGATACATTTATCATACTTTGGATACGACTTTGGGCAACATTCTTTTAAAAAAAAACTTTTTTATATTTTTTTTTTTTTGGCTTTTTAATATAATTATTTTGATGCTCTTTTCTTTAATGTTTTAAACAATTTAAATTGCAGTTGCTGTTGTTGTTTGTTTTGCAGTATATTTTGAATATCAATTTCTCAACCCTCCCTTGCGCAGATTATATTATCTTTTTTTTTCCTTTTAATTTCTACTCATATTCCAATGTTCTTGAAGGAAACTGTTATCACTGATCTTGTAACGCACATTTGAAATGTAATCATCTCACAAACATTCCCTAAGGTGTCTCCTAAACTTGATCAACTCATAAATTTGACAAAAAAAACTGATGTTACCACGCCCTGCTTACCTTACCTCCTTCACTCTTTGTTGCTTTTGTTGTTTTTTTACTGCTGAATCGCTTATAGATTGTCATGTTAAGCAGAAAGATGAACATGCATGTTTTCTCATTTTCGCACTAATCAAGCTACAGTCAAATTTAATAACAGTATTGACTTTTTTACTATTATGGCGTATTCCGTTATATTTTACATCGCATTGCTCTGACCGAAATGTCTTTGTAGGTTTTTTTAAAAATTTCGGTGTGATTTATTTATCTCCAACAAACCCGTTTGCCTTCAGAATCTAGTATTACTTAATCCCCTCTTTCACAACATAAACCCACTCTCTGAAAATGTTTCTTGTCACTTGTATATTGAATAATCTCAATAAACCCATTAAGATACTTTTATATAATTTTGTATCCGTGTGTTCAAGTTACTGACTGCTTTCTTACAATGCTTATCATTTCCACACATTTTCAGTTATTCCGCATCTTTATAAATCCTTGAACTTTAAATATTTGTAGTGTTTCAAGAGATTTATGATCTGGTCAATCTGTATGTTATCTAAGAAGGTAATAAAATTCCAATTGATATCTGTCCATCGTTGCAAAGTCTACGTGATGCTTGGCGAATCTAACGACTTCGTGGGTCTGTTGGACCACCTGCAGGATCTCGGCCTCCTGGACACCGGGGCTTACTTCGTGGTGGGCGTCACCAGAGACACCTACGACCTCCAGAAACCGCAGGAGTTCCTGCAAGGTAAACACGGAATAGGTGTAACAACCGAAATTATGAGTGTGTCAATAGTGCACCTACTACTTCTGCTGTTGCTGCTGCTACTGCTACTAGTACTACTACTACTACTACTACTACTACTACTACTACTACTACTAC
>RQTK01000214.1:130017-147374 GCA_003991915.1 Elysia chlorotica | reverse complement strand
AAATATTTCAAATCATACGTGCTAGCCTCCGCAGTTGAGAATTTATTATTTATTGGTAGCAGCTAGAAAGGACAGGATCATTATATATTAATTTTTACAGAGCATAAACAAATTACACGCCGTTGGATATAAAGGTTCAGTATTCAATTTTGGAGGGGCACAGTTGTCAACGCTAACCGGGACTCCACTCTATGATGATGATGATTCACAAATTTTTAAATAAAAATAGTATTATAATTTAATTTTGATAACTGATATGTCGGATAAAAATAGTTCTACTAACACAACCTTTTTTTTCTTAAGCTTTAACTCCTACACTGATAATAAAATAATTGCATGATCAAATTTCATCATACTTAGCCATCTAAGGAGTTTCTCTTACATTTTTTCCTCTCCTATAGGCGCCTTTGGGTACCTCAGCTCTGATAATAAATTGGATAATTAAACTTCTTCATACTCAGTCATTCACTGGAGTTTTTTCTTACATTTTTCTCCTCTCCTACAGGCGCCTTCGGGTACCTCACTAAAATTGATGACAATGGCGACACCCAAGGCAACTTCTCTCTGATCACGTGCAAACAGAAGGACGGACTGTGGGGCATGTTCCCAGTGGGGACCTTCCAGCAGGACCCGGAGGGGGGACCTTTGCCGGTAGGTGGGACATAACGTATTCTTCATCTTGTTCTCGTTTTTGTTCCTCTTTTTCTTCTTCTTCTTGCCCTTCTTGTTCTTCTTGTTGATCTCATTTTTGTTCTTGTTTTTTCTTCTTGTTCTTCTTGTTCTTCTTCTTGTTCTTGTTCTTGTTCTTGTTCTTGTTCTTCTTTTTTCTTCTTCTTCTTCTTCTTCTTCTTCTTCTTCTTTTTCTTCTTCTTCTTCTTCTTCTTCTTCTTCTTCTTCTTCTTCTTCTTCTTCTTCTTCTTCTTCTTCTTCTTCTTCTTCTTCTTCTTCCTCTATTTTACAGGGTTTCCAGGGTAACTCATGAGTCCTGCTCCAGGGTTGTGTCTAAAGGTCATGTCGTTATCCTGAGAATAATAGTGGCAGTCCATCAGTAACATAGTGACGAGACATCATTGGAGAGAGAGAGAGAGAGAGAGAGAGAGAGAGAGAGATAGAGAGAGAGATTGATGCATCAATCCTAGGGCTACACCCTTTTGTAAATACACATAGCCTTGTAGAAACTGTAGCAAGAAGAAGATAAAAATCTGTCTAGTCAGAAGTTAAAAACGCATGAAATTTAAGACATTGAATTTGATAGCTTGAATCTAGAGATACTGATCCCAGTATCAACCTAGAAAATTCTGAGACGGTTGTTTTGTAAGTTGAAGGCCTGAAGTCTGATTTTGATCGATCACTCGGCTGATATGAAGAGAAAAAAATAATAATCCGCCGCTCGCAGCTCCTGATATCTTGTGTTTAATACCGACGAGGCTTACATAAATTGGAAAGCTTGGAGAGCCGGCTTTTTGTTTGTTTGTTCTCTTTTTTGACTGTTTTTCCTTTCTTATTTTTTTTTGTTATATTATCTTTCCTGGCAGATTATTCCTAAATTGTCAATCTAATTTTGCTACGCCACTCGTAGATTGTAATTTTTAAAAAGTTGTTCTTTATCCACAATATGTAACAATATATTTCCCTTTTATTTTAATTTAATTTTTATAGAAAATGCCTTAGTACTTTTTCAAAGTAAAACTACTTTCCATTGCATTAACCTGATTTTAAAAACTATATTTATAATAAAATACCACAGCCTACAAACTAAGGTGAAATACATAAGGATGCCATTCCAATCGCACCAGTCACACGTCTTATCTAAAACTTATAATAACACTTTATTCTGCTGTGATTATTGCCGTTCTCTCACAATTTTAAACTATCTGTCTTGTCTCAAATCCAAACTTCTCGCCACATATTAAAATGAAGTTTATGTCAATGATACAAATTAATTTTTTCAAATCTAACTTAATTGAAATTCATTCGGTCATAAAAAGAAGAAGCTAATTTTGTTTAAATGTAAAAGTTGCCCTGATCAGCGATAGCGTTTTCAAAGACAAAGCACGTTGTAACACAAAGCGAAATATTCAAAGGATGGTGTGGTAAATCAATTTTTTTCCCTCGAGTGTTAGAAACTTTTTTCATGTTTTGTGGCGGAAGGCAATTTATTTTCAAAAGTACTTGAAACTATCGTGACATCGATTGTATAATGTTCTTTCTCACTTGTAGAATACTCTATATATTGAACACCTTTCAAATAAGATCGAATAATCTAACAACTGAGTTAGCGTTAACTTGGCTCGGTTTGATATTATAAGCTTATGTTGGATGCTGAATGCGGTTTATCATCTTTCTAAAGGAGTTACCAAAACTCAGCGTGCATCGTTGTGCAGCGCTGACACATAGCGTAAAACAATGATGTGATCAGCAAGTGTTACAATTGGAATCTGTAGAGAAAAGAACTAACATAAGCACGTTTGTCATTCATGGAATCGGAACTCTAAAGATTTATAGTGACGCTTTTGCTTTGACATTAATTTGGGCAATTAGCATTTCATTGCAACACGGTTTGTACCGTGTCACTTGATTTCCTGAGGCGAGAAAAAGTAAAAGGTGGCCATTCTGATGAATGAATCACGTCTACTCAATCCCTAATCTTTATATCACCCACAGAGACTTCATGCGAACAGTGCCTTCAGCCAACACAACGACGATTGTAAGAGTGAATATTGACTTGCAACTTTTGTGATCCCTGAATAATTTTCCAAGGGAATTCAAGAATGACTCCCAATTACCAAAATCTCAATGACAAATTTCATCTGCCTTAGGTATATAGCATCGCAAAAAGGAGTCAAGAATATACATTTTATGTTTTGTTCCTCTATTGTTTTATTCACATTCTCCCCCTTGCCCAGGTGCTGCATGGGGGAGAGGGCATCCACTGGATCAACGGGGATCCCCCGCCGGACGAGCCGGAGTGCGGCTTCAAACACGAGCGCTGCATCCCAGAGAAAAGTAAGCATGGAAAATGATAGATTAGAACCGGAGACTTCAAGAAATTTCAGGCAGGAGCACCGAGATAAACAAGCTTGGCAGTTAGAGCTAAAGTAGGCCGTATGATTAAAATATTAGGCACAGTTGGGGCAGATAGAATGGCAGCAACATACAATATTAAGATGAGTGGCGTCTCTGCTCATTTTTTACTGAAATAGAAAACATTATACAAAAGCATACCACCTTTATACGTGTAGCGTCCCAGTTAATGTACTCTAAGAGAATAAGGACACATTAGTTGCTTTTTTATTTGTCCATAACAGAGCATTGAGGCTGGCGTTGCATGTAAAGAAATCAGCTCACTCAATTTACGATAACGGTGTTGGCTGCATACCAATAGAAATATTGGCGAAAGCTACACTGCTCATATCATTGTGTAGTCAGTTGTTTTTTTATAATAAAGTTAAACAAATTTTTAGTGCAAGTTTTCAAAAATCAACGGAATGATTTTTGGATTACTAATTAAATTAGATAAAATTTGATTCCTTAAACTTACAATACATTTTTTTCTTATTCTTTTTTCTACTAATAAAAAAGAACAAGATGTTTTACTATTACTATTTAAGACGTTTATTCCTTGACGAGTTTGTTATCTATATATTAATAACGAGGTCATAATTTATAAAATCTTTATTAATCGTAACAAAAGGAGAAATTGGTACTCATTAAAAATTGTGTTGATATTTGCTATCAACAAAAGTGCAAACTCCAAAATGAACTTGAACCGATTTAAACCGTATCTGAAAATAAGCGATTTTTATCAATCGGTAGGATTTCTATTAAGGGGTCGTTGCGCGAAAATCTTGTTATCCAACGAGCGTGAAATTATATCGACCATAACCCAGTGAAAGTGACGCTATTAAATTTTGTCATATTTCTCCTAATATTCTTGCTAAGATTTTCTCTTCAATATGCCGACAAGATTGGTTTAAAATCTGCCAATATCCCCCTCTCCGCCTTTTATTATCTGTACATGTACTCAATTACGGTCCAATTGCGTAGCTAACAAAAACACTGCGGGTAAGTGCGAAATTAAAGCAAAATATATATCTTATCCTTTCCATCTCTTTCTTTCTATCTTTGACTTTCTTTCTCTCTCTCTCTCTCTCTCTCTCTCTCTCTCTCTCTCTCTCTCAACTTTGACACACAATGAGTTTACCCAGACAGGATGCATGCATGGATGGATCCATTCCTTCTTTTTCTTTATGCGTCATACTGGTTGGTTTCACTTGCAGATTAAAATAACATTAACCGATTTTATCGTCCTTTGAAATGCTGCGGAGCGGCAAAAAACAAACGTTTTCTTAATTATGGCTCCCTTCAAAGTTTAAACAAAGTATTAGAACAAAATATTGGATTCGCACACCCGCGTTCATTAAAGGAAAATACAGAAAAATTCATGCTAGTCCTAGAAAAATGGTTCTACTGATCATGGTGACAGCGGCGTAAAACAATCAATATTTTTGTTTTGAGTGCAAAATCGGGAAAGAGTTCCAAAGTATTCAAAATAAAAATCACAGGAAGTCATTTTTTTTTCATCTTCCGCCCTTTTATACTTATTTTTTTTCTTTCCAATGTTTTCACATTGTTTGTTCGTTAATTCATGTAGAAAAGACCTTTCATTGAAATAAATTGTGTTCCGAAATGTTTAAATAGTCAAATGGCCACAATATGTTTAGTGCGAAATATTTAAAAAGAAAGAGAAAAAAAAGAAAGACTTTTTCCGTCTTCGCGATTTTTTTCGGTTTTATTTTCTGCTGAAACTGTGTACATCTGTGTAATTTAATTCATATAAAAACGATGAGTCAAGAAAAGCTACAAACTGTTTAAATGAATCTAACATTTTTTTTTCATTTAGTGATACCATTGATATAAAAATCACTTTAACTATTTTGATGTTAAATCAGAATACCTACGATTTTCCTTAGGCCACGGTGATAACGCAATTGCAATAGAAAACGTATTCGGTTTTAAAAGCCCAATCGGAATCTCGAAATGTTTCGACCTAATTGTCGTTGAAAGGAAACTAAATGTGGATGTTTCAATCCCATTGTTATTCAAACCAAAGTAAAATGTATCCTTCCTAGGTATAAGTGTGTGGAAAATATGGGATATCAATGATTACTCTCCTTAAACAATAAAATCAAGTAGTTGGTGTGGCAGGATCTGAAAATGTGTATCGGAAAAAAGCCCAATCTTGACAACGTGAATATCATATATATTTAAATGAGATTTAAACTGAACTGCTTGGAAAAGAATGGTGCCACCACCAGGCACATTCTCTCGCCCTATATATAAAAACAACAGCCAATTAACAAAATGATAAGATCTGAAATAATAAGCGCTCTCTTACGCTACTAAGGTTACGTTATCTTACTCACAACTTAAGCGGCGTTTAATTAAGCAACTCTGATTACGTTTCTTTAGTCCCCCCCCCCCCTAAAAAATCCCCATCTATTCCACCTCTGTCCTTTTATACGTACATTGTTTCATCAATAATATCTTTTGTTTGTTTTTTAATCCGATATCAAATTGTACTCCTCATAAATAAATAATATAAACATCACCCGTCGAGGAAGTTCAAACAGCCTTTGTATGCAATACACCAATTATAATTTTTTTCCTACGTGTCTTTGCTTTCTCCTCAGCGTTCACAACTGAAATCGCTGCAGGAGTGGCAGGAACGCTAGTGTTCTTAGCCATCATCGGGGCCTACATATTGTACAAGTAAGAAAATCGATAGGAAGCATCATTATCAAGAGGTTGATGTTAGAATTTTAGTATTCAGGTAAAATAATCCATTCATCATAAACATGTCCACGAAATTGGTATAATATACGTCAGAGAATAATATTTTTTATAAATCTATAAAAGAAAAGTGGTTATGATATTAGCATTGCTCTACAATTATTCTTAATTATTGTATACAAATGTGTTTGTTCAACATTCATAACGATTTTTTACCTGTAAATCACGGATGCAAAACATCATTAAAGATTAAAGCGAGTCTTGTTATTGATATGGACCCATAGCCATGATAGGAGTTTCAAGCTTGCGAGCAATAAGGGGCTTTTGTCGATTTAGACAATGAAGTTTCAATCTTGAGATATACATTGTGAAGAATGCGTTAAAAGAGAGTGGATATGCACAGTAATTGTCGTACCTGACTGTATATACCATTGGAATATTCCCCAGCAACTGGCGATATGAACAAGAACTGGCAGGACTTCTGTGGAAAATTGATTTTTACAAAGAGATCGAACTGACTACAAATCCATACTTCAACTCCGAAAAGAGTAACAAAACTATGCAGGTAAAGATCGAGTTGATTTGATTTGCACTATCTAACATTGATTATTATAGTGTTTCATTTGTAATTGTGGAAAAATCATTACGAAACATTGATAACGAACAAAGCATGATAATAGAAATAATAATTATAACAACTGAAAAATAGATTTCACCTGTGACCTTCGCGATGTCTGTGTTCGAGCTATAAGACCCTTACATGTCTGCTGCCTGGCTTCCAGAAGAGCAGTAAACCTGTCCCCACAGAATTATGCCATGTTTTAGCAAAATTATGCCAAAGTATCCCCAAAATAGGCAAATTGAGGTTTACCGCGAGCGCAGAACTGAGAGTAAGGGTCTTATCTTTACTGGCAGGAGCTTGCTGTCTGTCTCATGGTCGATGCAGTGCTTAGCCTATCTAGTCTATATATAGAATATCACTGGCATTCACTTTCTGAATTCCTGAAATCCACTCACTGCTCTCACCTGCGCGTGGAACTTTGTGAAACCACATTCTTATGTTTCCAGCTTAACGCCTCTTGCGACTGGAGTAATATATGCTTTGTACCTTACCGTCTCACTCCCCGATCCCTGTACCGTCCAGAACTCCATATATCGGTCCAGCAGCCAGACGTCCCTGATGTCCGTGGCCGACCTTGACATTCGCCAGCTGTTCACGCATGTGGCTGTCTACAAGGGGACAGTGGTCGCCATCAGGAAGGTGGACAAGGCGCACATAGAGCTCACCAGGAGCGTCAAGAAGGAGCTCAAGACGGTGGGAGAGAGAGAGAGAGAGAGAGAGAGAGAGAGAGAGAGAGAGAAGGAGGGAGAAAGGGAGATTAAGGAGAGGGAAAAGGGTAGGGATGGGGAAATGAAACAGGGAGGAAGGCGAGAGGCAGGGGCGCTATGTTGATATATGGCTCGGAAATGTTGAGAGGGAGCACATAGAACTCACCAGGAGTGTAAAACAATATCTCAAGAATCTACGGGGTTGGGGACAGGAATGTGTGATTAAGGAGAAGAAAGAAAGAGGAGGAGAGAGAGAGGAGTGGGAAAGGTTGAGAAAGGACGACATGTTGCTATCTGGTTCCGAAAGCCGCACATAGAGCTGACTACGAGCATCAAGAGCCCGTTGTTTTTTTTGTTGTTGCTTTATGGCTAAGGTCCACCATAAGTCGTACATAGACGTTATTGTGGACGCATCCCACATTTTCACGTGCTGACACACAGAGACAGTGCGGGGATACCATGGATCCTGTCTAAGCCGGTCACATTATACTGACAAAATCTCAATCAATAGGGCGACGGAATCGGACAAAAACATTTTTAATGGAGAGTGGGTTTTGAGCCAGGGACCTCCCGATTTACCAACGCTCTGCCTTTTGCACTAGTCGCCACCCCTCCCCTCACAATGGGGAGGGAAGACGAAGGGAAGAGGACAGGAAGGGGAGAGGAGTAGACGATGCGGCATACTGTTCTCTCAAAGGCAGGGAAGGCATACATTGAGCTCATCAGGTGCATTGGTGATTATGGTGGTGGAAACGTTTACAATGTTAAAGAAATGGGAAGAAAGGGAAATGGACTAGGTAAGGCGATGGAGCAGGGGGCGATATTAATTTGGTGTTAAAAACAATTATGATGGGAAAGAAAGTCGAATGCGGCGTTGCGAAGGAAGGTGAGGATTGTTTATGCAGATGAGGATGGACTGAAGAAAAAGTAATAACTTTGTGGAGATGATTTGCATTGCACTTCTAGCGGAGTAAGAGGGTGTGCGGGCTCTGTGTGCTGAGTGAGGTGGGGAGGAATAGACAAAGAAAGAGGGATAGGGAGAGAGGGAAAAGGGAGAGACAAAGAGGAAGAGAGAGAGACAGGATAAACGCCGGAGAGAGAGAGTGGGAGAAAAAATTGAGAGACACACAGAGTAAGAAGGAGAAGAGAGAGAGAGAGAGAAGAGAGAGAGAGAGAGAGAGAGAGAGAGGAAGAGAGAGAGAGAGAGTAAAAGAAGAGAGAGAGAGAGAGAGAGAGAAAGGGGGGGAGGGTGAGAGGGGCTGATTCGGTTTGAATGGGCTCTGAGGGAGTTCGTATGATTAAACCCATGTTAGTGTGACCCTCTAGAGATGAGAAAAATGTTCCTCAGGCAGAGAAAGATGCTAAGTGAGTCAAAGTGGAATAATGGTATAGAGAAGCGTAAGAGCTTTATGTTTCTATAAATCGTTGAAAATGCAGTTCTTGCATTCCTATTATTTTCAAAAGCTCGATATTATTTATCGAATATTTGCTTTTATGTGGGCTTACATAACATTTTAGAGACAATTCGGTGTTAAAGTTGCAATTATAAGCATATATTATTTCAGGTTTTTTTTTAAAAATTATGGTTACAGAAAGTGCGATTAAATTCAGTGAACTATATGTCTTTAGATAATATTGAGCGATCCAAAATAATCAAGCAATAATGTGTTGTTTTTTTATTTAGGAACGTTTATTTGACTGATTAGAATTTCAGTTACACACGTTGGAATTTTAATTCGAAAAATTGTAAACAGAACGCTCAGTCGCAGCTGACATCCTTGATAATTCTTCAACTAATTGATTTTATGTTTCTTCAATCAATCCTGTAGTTGCGAGAGCTGCGTCATGATAACATCAACCCTTTTATAGGAGCATGTGTGGAACCGCCTTGTATCTGTATCGTTACCGGCTACTGCAGCAAGGGGAGTCTACAGGTGAGTGTATCTGTATCGTTACTGCCTACTGCTACAAGTCGAGAGGTTAGTTAATGTATCCGTATCGCCACCGGCTACTGCAGCAAGGGATGTCTACGCGTAAATGAGTGTATCTGTATCGTACCCGAATGAGTGTATCTGTATCGTCACCGGCTACTGCCGCAAGGGGAGTCTTCAGGTGAGTGTATCTGTATCGTTACCAGCTACTGCAGCAAGGAGAGTCTACATGTGAGTGCATCTGTATCGTTACCGGCTACTGCAGCAAGGGAAGTCTACAGATGAGTGTATCTGTATCGTTACCAGCTACTGCAGCAAGGAGAGTCTACTTGTGAGCGTACCTGTATCAAATATGGCTACTGCAGCTACGAAAGTCTACAGGTGAGTGAGTGTGGCAGTATCGTCACCGGCTACTGCAGCAAGGGAAGTCTAAATGTAAGTGAGTGTATCTGTATCGTCACCGAATGAGTGTATATGTATCGTCACCGGCTACTGCAGCAAGGGAAGTCTAAATGTAAGTGAGTGTATCTGTATCGTCACCGAATGAGTGTATCTGTATCGTCACCGGCTACTGCAGCAAGAGAAGTTTTCAGGTGAGCAGCATTAAATATTTTAAAGACACGGTAAAAATGTGACCACATGACGTTAATAATGTCTTTATCACGCCCCTAACACATCGGGTTTTCTGATCGCTGATTGGCTCCGTAAGTTCAGGATAGAGTCGTGTAGATTATCTGCTCTATCAACTTTGTTTACGCTACATGCGGTGTAATCACATGTTCTCTGATAGACACAGAGCCACTACTAGTTGTGTTCGTATCTGTACAATATGACTATCTGAGAGAGGAGTTATGTTATCTATCCCCTGTCCCTTGTGTGGTAGCACGTAAAATTGTCAGACGTAAGTCTTGAGATCCGTCCACAATATAGCATAAATAGTGCTGACGTTGGCCATTAAACCAACTCAACTGAACTTAACACAGAGCCGCCTGAAGGCGAGCGCGTACTCAGTAATTTTTGGTTCGAGACATTTCCCTGTCTCCTAGATCTAGTTAAACGTATCCTAAATTGTCAAAGAAAATTGTATACATATACAGCTACAAGACGCCAGAGGGTTTCTGGCGTTGGCTAGGTCACATTATACTGACACCGACCCAGCCAGTGAAGACCTCACTTTGATTCATACGACAACAATGTTGTTATACTTTGATACCTTTACTTTTTATGGTGGAAGCCTTTTAAGCAGCCAACGTCAATTTTTCAACCCCTAAGAAGTCTGGGTAAATTTTGTGGATCATTCTTGAACAATTCAATCTAGAACTACGAGATTCTAGTTAAACGTGTCCTAAATTGTCAAAGAAAATTGTATACATATACAGCTACAAGACGCCAGAGGGTTTCTGGGGTTGGCTAGGTCACATTATACTGACACCGACCCAGCCAGTGAAGACCTCACTTTGATTCATACGACAACAATGTTGTTATACTTTGATACCTTTACTGATGGAAGCCTTTTAAGCAGCCAACGTCAATTTTTCACCCCTTGCGAAGTCGAGGTCAGCTTTGTGGATTCTTCTTGAACAATTAGGTCTAGAAGTATGAGACGGCATAACAAATTGTGACTACTATTGATCTGAAAGGAAAGGTATAAATCCGCATCTGTCTATTCTCTCCCCCCTCTCTATCTATCTATCTGTTTATCTATCTATCTATCTATCTCTCTCTCTCTCTCTCTATCTATCTATCTATCTATCTATCTATCTATCTCTTTCTTTCTCTTCTATCTCGGCAAGTAATAGCCTAAATCGAATAAACCATTTCAATCTAATTTGTAATTTTAGATCATTTTTAAAGCACCCTCAATCATAATTATTATTTTTACTTTAAAGTGAATAACAAACAAAAAATGGATTTAGTTTTTTTCCGTTTCACTTCCTAATCGTCCGGAGTTACTTAAAATTTAAGGAATGTTTGTTTAGTTAGTGGATTTAATAGCTGCTGCGTCCCCGAAACTGAAATCCGATTGCTTTTATCTGGAGACTAATACACAATTTCAAACCAAAAAAGGAAACGATATGAAGACGCAATATCATATACAGAAAAAAAATACAGAATTATATCTCCATCTTTGGTCATAACAAGTTAATACTTTCAAACAATTTGATTTAACCTCAATTTACCGGAAGGATTTTCTTGATTATTTTACGTTAAATAATTCACTGCGGTGCTGCGTTCGAAGCAAAAAGACAAACAAGACGGTCAATTATTTAAACAAATTAGTAATGTTTTAGTCTTAACAGCCACATTTAAATGATTTTGTATGATTGTTTGTTGTTTTGTTGGTTCCTTAACGTTCAGGGTCAGCCACTAGGCTATATTGTGTACCGGTCCCAGACTAGTGTCTGACATACAGAGTGAGTTTGTTTTACGGCACGTCAGCACGGTAACGGCTTTATTGGTCTGATGTACAGATACCGTGCAACTCCATAAGAAAACCATATATAGAGAAAATCAATCAATTGTTAATTTGTTTATGTTTCATAATCTCATAATAAAAAACTAGATATGTACCCTGCCGGAAATTCGTGATTTTTTAAAGATATTGAGAAGTAAAGAAAAAAGGGGAGAAAATACATTGCGGTACTCCATGAAAGCTTTGTGGCTTTGATTGTAAGGTTTGCATTAATATAATATGACTTGCTGGTATGTCTTCTTCATCAACCTAATAGTTTTGTTCTTTTTTCGTTGTTAGAGACATAGCTTACACAAATATCAAAAAAGGTTGGACTTTGTGTTGAGAATACTTCTTACTGATAATTGTTCTTAACTTTTTTTCCCTTTTTCTCATTCTCTTTTAGGATATTTTGGAGAATGAAGATATCCAGTTAGACTCCATGTTCATCGCATCCTTGGTGTTTGATATTATCAAGGTAAGCGAAGTGATTCTAATTATTGTATCTAAAAGTTGAAATATGGTGATGATGTGGTAAATTAGTAACTTGGTCAACTTATAAACTTTGACAAAGAGAACAGTATACTTTGATGATACAAGCAAAGAATGTCTCATTATCTCTTTTCTTGCATTGCCAACCGGGTGGATAATTATAAGGTCATATCGCTTATAGCGACATTCTGAACTTGTCACAGTTGACTGTCAAGGTGATCCGTAATAGTTTTAGTATCAAGAAAAGTTTTTATCGAAATGACTGCAGGTTTTATGTACTCGTTATTTAAAAAATTAAAAAACAAATATAAATACCGTCTGACCTTCATTCGATGCCAGTTCTTAGCTCATAGTTTAGTTCTAAAGTTTCCTTTTGAAGGAAGTTTTGTAGGCAAAAAAATCGTAAAGGTTTTTCCTGTCATTACCTTGACTTACGTTGACACAAAAACACAAATACAGATTTACCTTATTTTATATTATCGTATCTTTTCTTATCTAGCGCCTTAAGTACGGCGGTAGCTTATAACTCGTCGTAAGAATATGCAAGCTGCTAGTTTACAAGTCATGCCGTAAGCTACAGCGTCGTTGTACTTACGCCCCCTTGTCCTATGTACCAGGCGATGATCTACCTGCACGGGTCCGAGGTGATCTCCCACGGGCGCCTCAAGTCGTCCAACTGCGTGGTGGACAGTCGCTGGGTGCTCAAGGTCACCGACTTCGGCCTGCACGAGTTCACTGCCGGGGAGGCGATCGCCGCGGGGGAGTACGCCAAGTACAGGAGTGAGTGGGAGGGTGGGTTGGCTGTTTTCTCTGGTTGGTTGGTTGGTTGGTTGGTTGGTTGGTTGGTTGGTTGGCTGTTTTCTCTGGTTGGTTGGTTGGTTAGTATTTGTTGGTTAAATGGGAAGTACAGGAGTGAGTGGGAGGGTGGGTTGGCTGTTTCTTCTGGTGGGTTGGTTAGTTGGTTGGTTAATTGGGAAGTACAGGAGTGAGTGGCAGGGTGGGTTGGCTGTTTCTTCTGGTGGGTTGGTTAGTTGGTTGGTTAATTGGGAAGTACAGGAGTGAGCGGGAGGGTGGGTTGGCTGTTTCTTCTGGTGGGTTGGTTAGTTGGTTGGTTAATTGGGAAGTACAGGAGTGAGTGGGAGGGTGGGTTGGCTGTTTTCTCTGGTTGGTTGGTTAGTATCAGTTGGTTAAATGGGAAGTACAGGAGTGAGTGGGAGGGTGGGTTGGCTGTTTTCTCTGGTTGGTTGATTGGTTAGTATCAGTTGGTTAATTGGGAAGTACAAGAGTGAGTGAGTGGGAGGGTGGGTTGGCTGTTTCTTCTGGTTGGTTGGTTTGTTGGTTAGTATCAGTTGGTTAATTGGGAAGTACAGGAATGAGTGGGAGGGTGGGTTGGCTGTTTCTTCTGGTTGGTTGGTTGGTTGGTTAGTATCAGTTGGTTAATTGGGAAGTACAGGAGTGAGTGGGAGGGTGGGTTGGCTGTTTTCTCTGGTTGATTGGTTGGTTAATATCAGATGGTTAATTGGGAAGTACAGGAGTGAGTGGGAGGGTGGGTTGGTTGTTTTCTCTGGTTGGTTGGTTGGTTAATATCAGTTGGTTAATTGGGAAGTACAGGAGTGAGTGGGAGGGTGGGTTGGCTGTTTTCTCTGGTTGGTTGGTTAGTATCAGTTGGTTAATTGGAAAGTACAGGAGTGAGTGGGAGGGTGGGTTGGCTGTTTCTTCTGGTTGGTTGGTTGGTTGGTTATATCAGTTGGTTAATTAGGCGGTTGGTTTGGTTGGTTGACTGTGGTGATGGGGTGGTTAATATCAGTTGATTGGTTGGTTGTTTTTTTCTGGTTGGTTGATTAGTATCAGTTGGTTAATTGGGTGGTTGGCCGTGGTTGGTTGGTTAAGATCAGTTGGTTAATTGGGTGGTTGGCCTTGGTTGGTTGGTTAATATCAGTCGGTTAATTGGGTGGTTGGCCTTGGTTGGTTGGTTAAGATCAGTCGGTTAATTGGGTGGTTGACCCTGGTTGGTTGGTTAATATCCGTTGGTTAATTGGGTGGTTGGTTTTGATTGATTGATTGATTGATTGGTTGGTTGTAGTGATTGTCATTGTTTTATTAGATGGTTGGGTGTGGTTTTCCCGATGCCAATCACTGTTTTATAATTTTCTTTAAGGTCCATTGTCAGGACCTAAGCTATAGCATGGATCCCAAAACCGAGGTTTGACAATTTTATAAGTCTCATACTCCACGATACACTGGGGGTGTCAAAATCCCTACCTCAGTCAGTCACATGATACTGACACAGACTCATCCAGTAGGGAGCACGGCGGCATAGTCGATATTAGAACATGCAACTTTCTTTTTATAAGTCACGTCTTCTATTTTCTGAGCAGCCCCAACAAGAATAAGTACGTTCTAATCACCCTTTTTAATTTGCCAAGTATCCATTCGCGTTTCGTATTTTTAATATAAGAAATACGTGAATTTTTTTGACATGATATGATGCTTAAAATCTTGAAACTGAGCAATGTCCTTCCTTTTTTACGCTGATATCTGGCATACATGGGCTTCAATCTTAACTGGGAATCAAAGTAATATTTGTTTTCTTCTTCACTCCCCTATTTATTCTTAGAATTGGGCTTAAGTCGTACCTCTTCCGCCCAGATATGCTTTGGAAAGCTCCAGAACTGATCCGCGATAGACACACGCCAGCTCGAGGCAGCCAGGAGGGGGATGTCTACTCGTTCGCCATCATTCTGTTCGAGATGCACTCACGCAACGGGCCCTACGGCATGTGTGAGCTCACACCCAAAGGTAATGGGCGCAGCATGCAAACAGTGTTAGAGAGACTTGGGAGACGTTAAACCCAGAAGAGGGAGAGAGAGGGGGAGGGAGAGAGTGGTGGAGAGAGATAGAGAGAGAGAGAGAGAGAAAAGGAGAGAGCGGAAGAGAAAGTGGATGAGAGGGAGTTAGAAAAGTGTTGGAGAAAACGACGGTGGCGTTAGTTTTTTCACAAAATTTATAACAAATGGGTATTGGGTTTTTTATACACGTTAGAAATAGTATGTTGAAAGAAATTTTCGATCACTTCTCAGACAAAGCACCCTCTTGAGATAAATTATTGGTCTAAAAAAAAGAGGGAAGTTGTAAGTCCTCATGAAGAATCCTCTACAAAGGTGGAGCATCAGACAAGTTTCGAACCACGGACATCCCACTCACAAATTCATGGTGCTAACATGTGTGTTATCTGTGTCGCTCAAGAGAACATTATTGTTGAATCTTTTTCTTTAAGTGATATACTTCAAGTCATATCTTTCAAAATCTGCCAATCTCTAGTGATCGAAGACAACAAAAGGTTTACAGAGGTGAAATTTGAGGATGATCGGACTATTCCTTCTAGCAACGTAACATGAAATATTCGCAAAAAAAAACTGTTTTATTAAAAAGATCAAGCTGAATAATCATGACACTCAGAACTTCGAAAATTATACCAAATGAGGTACATGCGTAGTTTTGATTGGTTTACCGTCCTTTCGAAATTGTCGTGTTGTTTTTTTAAATAACCAACAGTGAATGTACTCTTCATCCCTATGTCCACCAGAGATTGTTGAGCGAGTGGTAACCAAAGACGAGAACGGCCTTTCCTTTAGGCCCCGCCTCTCCGAGATAAGCTCCACCCCCAAGTTCATCACTGACGTCATCAAGGAGTGCTGGAGCGAGGATCCCTTGAGAAGGCCGGACTTCAAGTCTCTGCGGACACAACTAAAACCAATGCAGAAGGGCATGTAAGCAACGTGGAGAGGTCCCTACAAAGGTGGGGCACCAGACGACTTTCGAACCGCGGACCTTCTACTCACGAGCTCATGATGCTAACACGTATGTGATCTGTGACGCCCAAGAGAGCATTATTCATTTGTTGAATATTTTTCTTTAAGTAATATGCTTACAAGATTTTTTAAAGACTAAATGGATGAATCTGCAATCTCTAGTGATCGAAGACAACAAAGATTTACAAAGGCAAAGTTTTAGGTTAATCGGACTTTTCAAAATTTTTTCAAAATAAAAAGATCAAGCTGAATATGACACCCAGAACTTTGAAAACGATACCAAATCAGGTACACCTAAATTAGTTTCACCATAGAATGCATCAACAAAAAAGAAGATGGCGCTTAAACATTGCACAGGTCTTGAAGCTTAGTTTTGATTGGATTGCAGTTCCAGTGAGAATGTCGTTTTTTTAAAAACAACTAACAGTGATTGTACTCTTCATCCCTACGTTCACCAGAGATTGTTGAGCGAGTGGTAACCAAAGACGAGAACGGCCTTCCCTTTAGGCCCCGCCTCTCCGAGATTAGCTCCACCCCCAAGTTTATCACTGACGTCATCAAGGAGTGCTGGAGCGAGGATCCCTTGAGAAGGCCGGACTTCAAGTCTCTGCGGACACAACTAAAACCAATGCAGAAGGGGATGTAAGCAACGTGGAGAGGGAGGGAATAAAAAGAGAAGGGGTGGGGGGGGCACTATTTTGTTGGCCACTAATTAGGGTGTCTCCGGTTCGAAACCAACGATTGGTCAAAACTTATGTGTCCAATTTTGTCCCCTATTAGTTAGATCGGTGTCAATATAATGTGATTGGCTCAGAGAAGCGTTCTGTCTTCTCAAGAAAACAATATTTATAAAACATAAATATTTCTAAATAAATATTCATTTTGTTGATTGCTTTTTGTGGGTTTTTTCTATTTGTTTGCTTGCTTTTGTTTTGTTGTTTGTTACTAGTTCTGTGTATGTTACCTTGATAACGGTATAAACTGATGGCAAAGTAGTTACCACATTTGTCTTGAATTAGCAAGGCGAATGATAAGCGTTTGGAGGATTCGAGTTTGATTTGATTCTTTATTCATTGGTCTTTTTTGCCCTTGGTTCTATTTGTTTGTTATAAACTATAATCATGGATTTTCATGACTTCTATTTGTAGGAAGTCCAGTATCTTCGACAACATGATGTCTATCATGGAGAAGTATGCGAGCAACTTGGAGAGTTTGGTCCACTCCCGCACTGACGAGCTTATTGAGGAGAAGAAAAAGACGGAGGAACTTCTACAAGACATGTTACCTGGGTGAGTAGAGTGGGAGATGAACGACACAGGTTAGCTTTAATTTTGACTTCTGGTGTATTTCTGTTTACAATACTACTACTACTGCTACTACTACTCCTTCTACTACTAGTACTGCCACTACTGCTACTACTGCTACTACTACTACTACTACTACTACTACTACTACTACTACTACTACTACTACTACTACTACTACTACTACTACTACTACTACTACTACTACTACTACTACTACTACTACTACTACTACTACTACTAC
>RQTK01000214.1:97833-130001 GCA_003991915.1 Elysia chlorotica | reverse complement strand
TACTACTACTACTACTACTACTACTACTACTACTACTACTACTACTACTACTACTACTACTACTACTACTACTACTACTGCTGCTGCTACTACTACTACTACTACTACTACTACTACTACTACTACTACTACTACTACTACTACTACTACTACTATCTCTTCTACCATTTTCATGGGTACTCACTGGCGCTGCTTTTAATCTTTATCTTTACAGACGTAACCTGTCTCTTGAAAGGTTATTTTCAACAAGTTAAAGAGCAAAAATTGTCAGCGATTTTTTGTGCCTGTAATATGTTTGTAAAATACCAGCGTGATATAGAAGCAACGTTGTTAATTAAAAATTTAATGTTGAAAATAAAGGCTTCATAGATAATCATGGTCAATTTTGAGATATCTTTTGTTATAGGAAGAACACAGCATATTTTAAACCCATCTTTTTTTCAATTACAATGTTCCTATATCGTTCCATTTAAAACTTTCTGCAATAGGGTTTTTGTTAAGATCAATCACAGCGGGGTACTTCAGTGTAATGGGAAAATGTAAATCTCTAACGGTAACGTCTTAATTTCATTTTTTTTATCTATATCTAGAAGAGATAAATCAAGAACCTTATTAATTCTCATTCATAATTAACCTCTTTTTTCTTTGAAAATTTTTGAGCCATATTATTTTTATAGTGTTTATATGTATCTATACAGCAATACCCTATTCTCAGTCATGATCTAGTAGCGATATTGCTCTATATTTTGTTCCTTTACAGTCTGTCTCATCTCACACCACGATGCTGTGCAAAACGATTACTTGATCCTTTGTTTGGTGTTACTCATTAACACACGATATTGCAAAATCTGTATTTTTACATCAACACTAATTTCTGAGGCTACATCATCTAGCGATTAAATTGCTCTTATCCTCTGCTACACAATATTGTGACTGAGATCACGCAGTTAGAGAGATGTCTAATGCCCTTTTCTCTGTCTACTTTATCTAGCGAAGTATTTATTCTACCCTCCATATTCCTCGACGTATCCTATACAAAGCGGTGATTGTGTTGGACGGCATGTATTGATCTATCACATTGCTCATCCTTTGTTCCATGACACCCCACGTGACGACTCGGTGTCAGCGCCGTGGCGGATCAGCTGATGCACGGCAAGCAGGTGGAGGCAGAGAGCTTCGACTCGGTCACCATCTTCTTTAGCGACATATGCGGCTTCACCGTGCTCAGCTCGGAGAGCACGCCCATGCAGGTTAGCTTGGCGCGCAGGCAGAATTCGTTCAGAGCTAGAATTTGTAGTTAGTGTTGCAGATAGGTAGTGTCCACTGTCCAGCTCAGAGAGAAAGTCTGTGCAGCTTAGCTTTGATTACCAGCTTTGCAAGTATGAATCATGTAGTGGTCTACTAGTATAAACCACGATCTCTTTGGGTGGCAAGACCTTTTGGTGCCGATGCTTACTACTTTAAAATAACATGAAGCCTCATTACTTTCATACAATCGAATCTGCCCATGGCGACCACTGAAGATCCTAGCCAAAAGTTGCCGCCTGGGAGCAGGTGGTCGTATTGGACAATACAGGGTTTAATAGTACTTAAAAACAAACCTTTTATCCAATTTTACCTACATCAGAGGATTTCAAAACCAAACTCTGTACCCACCTGTTTCCTCCCTCAGATAGTGGCCATGCTGAACAGCCTGTACACTTTGTTCGACTCGATCATCGAGTTTTACGATGTGTACAAGGTGGAGACCATCGGGGACGCCTACATGGTGGTCAGCGGACTGCCCAAGAAGAACGGCAACAGACACGCCGGGGAGATCGCCTCTATGGCCCTCAACCTGCTACAGGTGGGCCCTGGAAACGGTGTGGGCAAACAAAGCAAGATTGGGGTTTGCTAGTCTAGACATTAGGAGAAGATGTTGTTTAGAGTGTAAATTGCTGCAGCAATATAAAGTAACCACACAATACAGAAGATATAATACAGAATACAGAATACAGAAATCTGTATTTATCCCTCCAGGGGAAATTAATGTACACTCTCTTCATACAACAGACGAAATTAGAAAGTTTACAACGATAAGAAAATAAGAATTTCCAAAGAAAGATTAATAATATTATACAAACTATATAAATCATAATATCACAATTTCACAGCTCGAGTTACTGAATGTATGTATATAAAAAAATGAAAATCTCATGCTGTGTAAACGTTATAAATTATACATAAAACGCACATATAAAAATGAATGTACACTCGTAGGTCGTGATTTTGGTATTCCAGACACTAGGATAAATGATGATAATAAGCTACATTTCGGGTTGCAATCGAATGCTAGTTTACCTTCCAAGACCCTCGTTCTGCTGCCTATGGACACGGTGTAAGGTAACAACGCATGATCGGGGTTGCAACAAGGTTTCTTTATTCGTACAAAATTTATATAAATGTATGTACCTCTCTGTTCACCCAGGAGCTTAACAAGTTTGAGATCCCCCACCGCCCAGAGGAGAAGATTAAGCTCCGGATCGGCGTCCACTCGGGGCCTGTGGTGGCCGGGGTGGTAGGGCGTAAGATGCCGCGCTACTGCCTGTTCGGAGACACGGTCAACGTGGCCTCCAGAATGGAGAGCACCAGCCAGGGTATGTAGACTTTAACTTTTCTTCTGGGTGTCTATGATAATATCAGAGAGTGTGGAATATTGGGAGCTTTCACGGAGATGAATTTTCGTATGTGGGTGTGGATGATTAAGGTGGTTGCTTCATTCTTTAAATCTTACAAAAAAAAACTAGTCTGGAGATAAGTCAACCGCCTTAATATCATTGAACAAATAAAGTGACCACTCGTCACGCTAGCTCTCAGTATCAAAAACAGTGTGAGCTCTTTTTGTGAAACGTCTCACTAAATCTATAGTCTCTGATTATATCTGGCATTGCATATCTAATTTTTAAATACTGGCCTAGTCACCAAACCGATCGAAGTGAATATATTTTATATTATTTGGAATAAAAACAATCTATTACTGTTAAATTGTTACCATTGTTGTGACAGAATGATACTCTATGAGTATTTTTTATTCATTCTACTAGCCTTATAGCCTAACAGTTGAAACTGTTCTAAATGTGGCTGATTTTAATGGTTTAGCTGACTTTGGTAATAAAATTAATGTAAGTGAGAGGTTATTTCGATGACCCTGACTGTTATCTTTAGAATCCTCGATCTTAGAACACTTTGCTTACTAAAGAAAAACTATTAATTTTGTACAGAGTGTGGCCCAATTAAGTCAAATATAGAGTATATACTTTCAACGCCGGCTGGTTTTATATAAATTATAAGTACTTACCTTCCTTTTCATGTCCTTACTGGTGTTTCCAAATGCAAAGGAATAAAAAAAGTGCATCAGCTGGTAATGGCATAGGCGTAGACAGTTATATACCATAGCAAATAAAAGGTACGAGAAGTAGAGGGTGTCAAATTTCAAACTTTCCAAATAAGTATCTCACTACTATCACTCCAAATTTAGTTGATAAATAAAAACTATTCTGACAACAAGTAAGATCCACGCAAGTATAAAAATATCACCTTACTTCAAGTTTAAGCTTGAAAAAAAAACGTTTGAAACTGAATGCCAAGTATACAAGAAATCCAATTGAAATACTCGGCTATAGTAACGCTTTCCTTTTACTAAGTTTCATTAGTCTTACTTGTTTTACATTCCCTTTCCTCAGCGCTGGCCATCCATATCTCCGAGACGACAACGATTTTGTTGATGCAGATTGGAGGCTTCGAGCTTCAGGAGAGAGGGAATATTGACATAAAGGTTTCCAATTTACTCATTTTGTTTCTCTAATAGTCTAGGTTTCGTCATTTTCTTATTTTGCTCGCATGAAACTCTAACTTAAGTTTGAAAATGCTCGCCATAACTGCAGAGTCAATCAGTATTCTGAAGGATTGGTATACATTTATAAAAAAATTTGATTGTCGTGTATAAGAGAGAGAGAGAGAGTCTGGATTGACTCTGTGCGTAAACAAAAATCAAACACTGTGGGGTTGTGTTTTTTACTCTCTATTGTGGAACAGCAATAAAATATTTTTGAAGAAATTAAATAATTTGTTACATTTTCTCTATCCACAAGCACAGTTTTTTTTCCTGGTTTTCCTCAGGGCAAGGGTGTGATGAAGACCTACTGGCTGTTAGGGGAAGACAAAAGCCGACAGAGGCAGCGCGTGGAGCGGGGGATTGCCCGTATCGAGCGGACTGGGTCCACGCGGCGCCGCGCCAGGCATCTGGACGGCAAGCCCATGACGCCGACCTTCAACCTCCGCTGTGAAGACCCGGGCGGATCCCCCCAGTTGACCAGTGGTCAAGGTCTAGGGGTGGGCGTGGGCAGCCTCCGGGGGGACTCCAGCAACACCATG
Source organism: Elysia chlorotica (assembly GCA_003991915.1). Lineage (NCBI taxonomy): Eukaryota > Metazoa > Mollusca > Gastropoda > Plakobranchidae > Elysia > Elysia chlorotica. Next base: position 125,588 of record RQTK01000214.1, on the reverse strand, counting down.
TCCCAGTCTCTCAGCGGCAGCACCTGCAACAGCATGATGAACTGCGGGCTGGAGACGCCTTCTCCCGGCGGGGGCAGCCTCAAGTACTCGCATTCCCACGGGCGGCATTACTCAGCAAGCAAGGCCCAGTACAGCAACTTCCTCCACCCGTACTCCCTCCTCGTGGGGCCGACCAGTCACGAGCTCATGAGGAGATCTTCCTCCCGCCGCAGGAGACTCAAGTTCACCATCGGAGGGGCGCCTGAGGAGGACGAGAGGAGGGAGGCCGAGTCTCTCTGTGGGCTCGACGATAATTTGGAACCGCTGGAGTTTACAGCCGACGCGCTACCTACTATTGTCCGAGGCAAAGAGGAACAGGAGAAGGAGGAGGAGAGGGAGCAGGAGAAGGAGGAGGAGAATATTGTGGCTGTTTCAAACCATTGTCACCGTCACGCTCTAGGTGAGGGCACCTCTATAGCGAGCAGCACTGACTGTGTTTACAGGTCTCACAAGGAGAGGCACAGAAGCCCAACTAGTGTTTCCCTTGGGAACAATGGTTCTCTTCGCGGCGTTCATAACTCTATTGTCGACTGTTCGGATGAGATAGTCACAGGCCAGGAGCCTAAATTCCAATTCTCAAGGACTAAATCCACCGAATTATTCAAACGTTCACGTGATTATGAACATGGAGCAGGGGAAATAAAGGCGCCGATTGTGAAAGTTGAATCGTTTGACTGCGACTCACCTAGATCGTTACGGGCAGGACGAGCTGGTGAAGCTGTTGAGCAGATACCGCTATCGGTAGATGATGCGACTGGTTCTTTCAATTCAACTCACTTTGTATCTAAGGAATCTCGAAAGACTTGCATCGTGAACGAGCTTACAAACACTCACGGAACAGAAAGTAACGATTGCAGTCCCCGTCTCACTAGAGACCAAAGCTCACCAAGGAAAAACACAGACAGCTCTATGAATCCGGATGTTTCCCTGAGTGGTGAATTTCACAATGGTGCGTTTACCCAGAGTGGTAATGAAGAGATTATCGATCCGGCATCAGGAACATCTACACACCCGAGGTTAAAGAACTCAAACGGAATGATTAGTTTCTTACCGCTACAATCGATTGCTTCAAACCGCGTTTCGCCAATCTCCGATCCTTCTGATCAGTTCTGCACAATTGACGTAGAACCCAAACGCACACCAGGGCGTACAGACAGGCTGGATTCCTGCGCCCTGTCAGACTCCACCCTGCCATGTTTCACCCAAGAGTCGGAAGGACCTGACCAATCTAGATCTAGCATTACAATGTCCGAGACGAGTCCACAGACATTTAAGCCCAGGAGGATCAACAAGGACCCTCAGGAGTCGACCAGTGAACTCTCTGATGCGGTTTCTTTAGAAATGATTCCCCTCTTGGAAGACTCCAGGATGCTCATAGACTGTGGCTTTTACAAGCAGGACTGCGACAAGGATGAACTCGTTTGAGCGTGAAAATAGCTGTGCATAATAACCTTAACATATACATGGAAATCATTATCTGCGATTTTGTTTTTGTTTCTTTCATTCAGTTACAACGCAGTCTATTCTATATTTGTCCAAATATCAGTGATTCAAGGCGTTTTCCTCATTTGGGCCCTGAGCCCAAGGTCCAAAGCATAAGTGAACTGGAAAAGGTTTTTGAATTAGTGCAATAATTCAATTGAAAATATCTGGAAAATAGTAACGTGTATGACAATGCCTGTGAAGCTTCGATCAGTTTTGTAACTGAAAATACAGGCCAATGGTAGTTGTTTTTTTTTACAGAGGCTGTACCCCAACACATGTGATATTATACGGTTAGTAAACTGGGAGATTTTCTGAGTTTTTTAATAGACTCGCGGCTCATAAAACAAGCAATATGCCCAGGAAATGTTTTTCTTCGTTTGTGATACTTTTTTGTTTCACTGCAGCTGCTGCTACTGTCGCTCCTATTATTGGTATTTTGCATTAGACGAGAATAGTAATGGACATTCTTGGAGCGTATATCTCTTACAGTTTTGTAAGAATACGATGTTTTACTTCGGTTGATCAGATAGATATGCAAGAGATTGTTTTTCTTTTAATGTATTATTTTGTTTCTTTTTTGTTGTTGTTGTTGTCGTTGTTGTTGTTGTTGTTGTTGTTGTTGTTGTTGTTGTTGTTGTTGTTGTTTTTGTTGTCGTTGTTGTCGTTGTTGTTGTTTTTTGTGTAACAGCATTCCGTTTTTGTCTTTTTTTCCTACAATAAAGAAAAGAAATAAAAGCTAATATAATGGACTTTGATCTATTTGGTTGGTATGTTTGTACGTTCATAAAAACATATTTTTTTGTAGTATGAGATAAAATCATATTACAACTGTTTGGAAACATCAAAAAACAGCGACTGTGGGATTTGTTTAAAGAACAAGAATCGCTGTGGAACTGTTATCTAGTGCAGCCATTAATGAAATACGTGGTAGAGAAAGCGCTCTATGAGATCACTGTTGGTTCTTTTCTTGCTTGTGAGGACTAAAACGATTTAATGCCCCTGGGTATAGTTACCAATCCACCACGAGCACTTGATTTTGGTTTCACGGCATCTTGTTTTTGCTGTTTGTTTCTTTGTTTGTTTGATGTTGTTGATCTTGTTTTGTTGGTATTTTTAATATTCCTTTAGGGTGTTATACCGATACAGAGGTACAAACTGAGATTCGAATCACATCACTTTAGCTCGTCAATCTAGAGTTTTTTTTCCTACTGATCTACTGGGACTTGTTCTAAATAATTTAACTCAATTCTTTGCCACACCTTAAAATTAAATTATTTATGTTTTTAGGGCCACTAAGTTTAAAGGTGCATAGGATTATTAGACGTGGTACAACCTGCTTTTAATCGGAAGTCCGAGACACTTTTTTTAACAGGTTTTATTGTTGGGGACAGGTGTCTCATTATGCAAGTACTACAGCTTTTAATAATGTGAACGCTAAATTTCTCTGGTTAGTAAAATAATCAATCAGAATGTGATCGAGGGCGACAGACCAATTTAAATTACCAATAAACCGTAGGTTCACTTAAAAAGCGCTTTCCCTCTGTGAAGCTCAAAATGCTTTACAGTATAAAGCTACAGAGAGAAAAGCTCTTTTACAGAGACAGTTTAATCACTTGCTTTGATAACACACCCAAATTCATATTTTGAACTCATAAACACTGGAAAGGAATCCATCATAAAAATAAAAATCCTAAAAGACTCTAAAAACCAGGGCGTTTTGAAAGTTTACAAATAATCTATTCCATAACTCTGGGCCTTTGAATAGAACAAAATCATTCAAACTTAACCCTTTGTTTCGTTCGATATAAAATGTTACAATATTTATGAGAGTTACATCTTGGAAAAGTGTGAAAACAAACTAAAACGAATACTTTGTTTTCAGCTTGGTTCAGTGTCCGCTATTGAAATAGCCAGCAACATAATCATTCCCATGTTCTATTATATTGATGTAAAAGTTTTGATGAGTGCTTTAAAATATATATTCAAACGAAATGTATAAAATTGAATTTATGTGCACATGTTCAGTGCAATACATAAATAGCTTTTAATTATAACTGATAAGACAAGTATTTACCATTGGTCTTGTAAAAATTAGCTGTAACTGTCGTCAGTGTGATTGGGTAATTACAATAAATTAAGGACAAGTGAAGTAATTTTAAGATGATCACTATTATTGAAAAATTTAGCTTTAAATGTCGTCAATGTGATTCTATAAATGCAATTAAATATAGGAAAGGGGGAGTAATTTTAGAATGGATACATTTCTGCGGTAATTTCCCATTGGTCACATTTCTTTTCCTTTTTTTTCAGTTTTCATCTTCAACTCTACAAGCTCAATATAAGACAAAAAATAATTTTCGCTTTTTTTATATCGATTTTGCCAAGAAGTGTAAAACAGGAAAAAAGCATAAACCTGATTTACATACCACTGTAAAGTCTTTCCAATGTTTTGTAATATGTACATGTTTGCATTGTGGTGATAATCAGAAGATTTAACCATAAACTTTTAGCACAATTAAAAAAAAAAGTGTACCTTCTTTGGTATTGCCTGCGTTTTAATGGAACCCTGGTCTTAAAAGAGAAAAAAAATGCAAACAATCAAGTGGAATTGAAATGTACGCCTTAGGCTTTGTTAATACTCAGGGATGCGCATTCATTTTATAATTTGCGTTAGCAGTTACGCAAATTTGTCTCAAGAAATTCTAAAGTTAGAAGTGTTGAACATGACATTAAATTTTACATTATTTTCATTGACTGGTTGTTGTGCTAAGTTAAGTGTCAACGCTTTAAGACTAAAATACAAATCAATGCACAACTTAATATTTTCTCTTTTTATATATATTTTTTGTTTCTACTCAGTGTACTTTATGACGCTTCGCATGAACAGAAATTGAACTCCTATAGTACCATGAATGTCAAAACGTTATGGGTGTAAACGATTAAAAGTTTGATATCTAGTTTAAATAGAATTGATTTATAAAATCTACGGTAAAAGAATTATTTTTCCTGCCCCTGTTTGTTTGTTTGCGTTTGACCATTTTAGTACATCCACACTTTTGATAAGAACGTTCTAAGCTCCTACGATACTCTTGCCAAAGGGAGATCGATCTGCATAACAAAAAATTGGATAAAAGAAATCAAGAGTGCTTTCCCTTGACCACTGTCCATTTTAGGTTCCTCCATGTCTCAAGAGTACTGTAGCCGGGGATTAAGTCGAGCTTTCTTTTTTTTTCGTTTATAGCCTTGACTTTGATTGCATCGAAGCCTTATATATGAGTTCTGATAGAGACATAGCTCATTTCTTCATAATAATTATGCTAGTGGAGAACAACCACTCATAAACAGTCACGTCAACAGCAGTGCCTTAAGGTGCGCTAGGCATGAAATGCGTTGAAATTGGAAGCACGCGTCAACTTGTTTATAATCAAACAGTACAAGGTGTGCAAATCTAACAATATATTCTTATCGTATTTAATAGAACTGGTATTATTGTATTGAATTAAGACTCGACACTTACACGGGGTATAGCGTTGTTCTTGAAGATGGACTGATATTAAGTTACTAACAAACCAAACCAAACTTCAACCGAGTTTCTCACTTAAAATAGACCGCATACCTGTTCTTGTGGTGATAGGAACAGTACTTGGAAACAAAACAACAGGGGACAGAAACATCAATATTTAAGAACTGTGTGTCATAAAGATTGTACTTACTTGACTGACTTAAGGTCGTATCACGTCCCAGTTTTTTGTCTGCGACACCTTGGCAGCTTTCTCGGTCTATGATATGAGTCATCTCCACCCTTCTCTGTTCTGGGCAAATTCAGTGATACTTTCTAAGTCTTTAGTTGTGTTCAGTCTAACTGGATGGTCTATCAATAATAGGTCTCTGTTAAGCACTATTGGCAGTCTTTTTGGTCGACCTGAAGAAAGTATGCTCTCATTGCCTTATTGGCGGGGATGCTTTTGTCTCTACGTAATTTATGACCAAAGAGGCTACAGCGTTAATTAAATCATTAAGATTTATAAAACTATTACACTTGCCCTCTTGCGTTTTAATAGAGCCTTTTAATTTTCAACCCGAAACGTATGGGGCTCATCTATCCAACCACACGGCATGGATACGTGGACATCCTGATAGTCTGTAGCGTGAAGCCGTAGAAACCAACCGCCTCGATAAACATCGACGGGTTTAGACGTCTAACAACCTTGATATCTGAAGTGAACAGATTCCAATTTTCATCAGATGAGTTGAGTTGAGTTGGGTTTAACGTCCAAAGTCAGCGCTGTATATGCTATATTGTGGAGGAGCCCCAAGACTGACGTCTGACAATTTTATGTGCTGCCACACACGAGACAGGTCGGGGATACCATGACTCCGCCTCAGCCAATCACATTATACTGACACCGACCCAACCAAGTAGAGGGAACAAAAATGGACAACTAAATCTGCCGATTGTGGGATTCGAACCGCAGACCTCCCTCTCTGGAAACCAACGCTCTACCACCTGGGCCAGTTAGACCCCCTTTCATTAAATGGCTGCCTGTCTGTGCGGCTTCAGTGGAATATTACATGACTGATTGAATTTTTTTCCTCTTGAAATGTGAAGTCTTAGAAGTCAGGATGTGTGCCTTCAGCGACTTAATTAAAGAAGCCGCGAGGAGTACGAGTTGTACTATTGCGTGTCTTCTCAGGGTTTCATTTAAATTGTCGGCTCGAGATAATTATAGAAAAACCAGTCGCGGGTTACGCTTTTGGTTTAATTATTTGTAATTTTTACAATCTTCGTATTTTTAAGTTGCACTCTCTGTGATTCTTTCATTATATGTGGGGCTTAAATGTAAGCTTTTTGCTTAGAACTTAATTTACAACAAATTTAATAATAATCCAACAAAAATTCGCACAGTTGAAGATTAAGTCAGAGAGATATAGAAGAAAACGAATACTATAAAGATATCGAAATCAGCATTATATTTAGAGTTTGTAGATTTACGTAATAAAAATTCAATCTTACGGCTAGCGTACTAAGAAGCTAATAATCTTTGCATGGTTTTTATTCAAGGAAAAACACTCTACCATTCGTTCACAACATGACGTCACAATTTTCTTTGGTTTCACGTTCATCAAGGCTTTGACTAACCAATAACGCTGATTCTACTATCATATTGGAATGGGTGTTTTAAATGGAAGAGCACAGGGGAAACACGGCGGTATTTACAGATTTTACGTTTTGAGGAAATTAAATTTTCAAGTTTGAAGGTCTATAATTATTTCTTTCACAAAGATCTTTATGTTATAGGACTGCGATCGTTTGAGCCTAACTATCCCTAGCAAGGAAAATATAATGGCAATGGGGGTAACTTTGAAAATCAATTTTTTTGTGAGTCCCGTCGTTTTCCCTTGTATTCTTCAATTGCCCTCAGGACAAACGCATTGCCCTGACAAACGTTCCAAATGTGTCCACAAACACTAATTATAATTGGATAACGCGTCATGCCTTTGGCTCAGGTGGCTGATTAATTTGTGCAAACTTCTCCGCCCGCAAACAAAGTTTTTCCAGGAACCTCACGGTCATCACAGACATCGCAACATTATCAAAATGAATGCCCATTAATTTTAGTCACCAGTGGTTCTCTTTCTGTTTAAGTTATCGTTGAATTGGCTCGTTTGATCTACTCTTTTATTTCATTTCATTGAACAACTCTTTTCAAAACGGGATGGAACGGAGAGCTAGAAAACGTTCATAAAAGACAACGGACGGATCTTAGATTTTTTGTTTTAGTTATTTCAAAACTAATGATTGTACTATTATTTGTTTCAACTTTGGGTCAAGTGCTTTGTAAATTTTAGAACATGCCATAGACTAGGATTTATCTGGTTGTGTTGGGGAGATTTAAATATTATTTGAAACTTCAGATAAATTAGAGAATGGCGTATTATTTGTGCACCCGTTTGAACACAAAATTGTAAATGGTTTGGTGGGGGGGGGGGGTTATTTTGCTATTTTCTTTCATTTGTTTTTTTAGAAAGAGCCGAAGTTGAAAGATAATTGCCATGCGACAAATGTTTCCAATGCATGGGTCTGCGATGCCAGATGGTATCCGCCTTAAGCCTGTGGCTAATGATCTTAGCACACCACCGGCACTCAGGTGTGTGTGTATGTAGGTTGGGGAAAAAAAGGGGGAGGGCGCTGTTCCATAGGGCGAGTGGCTTGGGATCAGCTCTCGAATTCGGCCGGTTTCGAAATGTTTTTTTTTTTTTTTTGTTACGTCAGAGTAAGCTTCATTGGTAGACTTCTTTCAAAACTATCAATTGGACCTTTTCACATTTGGGTCAGATATGTGTAACTTCAAATAATTGTTGACTCTTTGTTGAGCTGTAACCCTGAATTCTTGATATACGATGTATTATGCAGATGTCTGAGAAGTAAGTTCTGGTAAGCTCACAATGACTCTCTGTGGCAACATTTTAAAACATATTGACGCACGCCTAAAATGTTCGCATCAAAAAGAAAAAATGTCTAAAATGTAGAAGAGACGTACCACACCGATCAGAGATTACCTTTAGCCCACGCCTTATTGTATCAACAGTCGTTAGACCAAACAATAACATGACAGACTCTACGGTCTGGAATTAGAACTAAATCTACCCTTACCCACGCACTCAATTAACAAGCTCACGCAGATACGATTACTTTAGACAATAAAAGAACAGTCAAACTCAGAGGAACAATTACAGAAAAAAAACCACAACTGAATATAGCGTTGGGAGAGAACAGTGAAATACGAATCTTGGAGTGCTTGGTATAAGCAAACAAACCACAGAGCTTAATGGGTTAAAAAGTGAAAATATCGCCTTGTTTTTAAAACAAGAGGCTCAGTACAAAGTTCATTCTGAACTCGATAATATGCCTTCGGGCATCCTTGGATCAGTGACAACAGTTTGTTTTAACGGGAGGTTTTAATTTATGGGAAGAGTGACTCTTGCGCTAAATAAGGATCATATTTCACAGTAAATACTTTGAAAACATAGGGAATCGACGACAGGTTCGTACAAAGTCGGGATGTTTGTGTGTTCAACGAAGGGGTTGAACAGCTTCGTTCTGATCGCCACCATCCACATCATCATCATCATCATCATCATCATCATCATCATCATCATCATCATCATCATCATCATCATCATCATCATCATCATCATCATCATCATCATCATCATCATCATCATCATCATCATCATCATCATCATCATCATCACTCATCATCATCATCATCATCATCATCATCATCATCATCATCATCATCATCATCATTACATCATCATCATCATCATCATCATCATCATCATCATCATTATCATCACCATCATCACCACCACCACCATCATCATCATCATCATCATCTTCATTATCACCATCACCATCAATATCATCATCATGACTATCACTACATTAGCGACACTGCTAGTAGCATCATATGACAACACCCCCACATTCAGCCTGACAATATACGACGGTTTCCTACAGTCAGCAGCCTGAAGGTAACATATCCTCCCTCGAGCTGCTTTTTAATAGGACTATTATGTTCGGCTATCTCAGTACTTCCATTAGGTCTACATCTAGTACACATTGGTATATCTTGTCATTGAGACTTCAGCTGTAGTATGCTTCAAATTTGTGTACACGTTATTGTTTTTTATGTTGTTATTGTTATTTGTTTTGCTTTTTTGTTATTGTTATTGCTGCTGCTGTTGTTGTTGTTGTTGTTGTTGTTGTTGTTGTTGTTATTGTTGTTGTTGTTGTTGTTGTTGCATTTGCTTTAGTTTTAGTGGAGTGGTGTTGTGCTTTTTTTTAATAATATATATTGATTTTTTGGGAAGTTTTTTTTTATTTTGCATTGTTGTTCTTGTTGTTGTTAGTGGTGGTGGTTTTGTTTTTTGTTTGTTTGTTTATTTGTTTGTTGCTTTTTAACCATGCAAGAGCGAGAAGTTTATAAGCCGATTCAATAATGCGCGGTGATTTCAAGGCCTGTAACCCCAGGCAACCTGGTGACGTTTGCAAAAAATCTATAATGATTATTTGATGTCATTGAATTTCTTCAAAGGGAGAGTAATAATTTTTTTGATGGGCCCAAATCCCAAAATTATTTTGTACCGAACTGTGCTTTATGGTCAGATTAAGTAGGTCAATATGAAAATTATTTAGAATGAAAGTAATAACTTTTGTGAATAGTTTTCTGTACCATTCATCTTTTTAGAGTACACCTGACGGTTTGTTTATAATTTTTATACGGAATTTAAACAAAAGGAGAGAGAATGATAGAGATAGACACATAGACAGACAGACAGAGAGACAGAAGGAATGTTTAACAACTTTTTTTTAAAATAGGAACTGGGTCCACATTTAAAAAGAAGCGATCATAGAGAGGCAATAAAAAATGAAACGGAAAAAAAATATTTATATAGCACATTTCAAAAACAGCTTGCTAAATATCTAAAAGAAAATAAAAGAAAATAAGGCAAAGAATAATGATTGTAGCGATTGGAAATGCCCTCCCATTAGTTAGTATCGATCAGCATTGGAACCTGGACATGAGACATGGCTATCATATCATCTCCCTTGATTAAGCTAGAAAAGACCAGCCATGCTATCCTGCTCCAGGGAAGGTAAGAGGTAAATGCTTACATGTTCAGCTGAGTTCAGTTCGATCAATGTCTGATAATTGTATGTGCTGTCAATCAGAGAGTGATTGAGTTGAATTAAGTTGGGTGTCTAACGTCAGCACTATTTAGGCTATATTGTGAACGGGCCTCGAGACTAATATCTAAGAATTGTATGCGCTGCCACTTAAAGATGAGTGGAGATTCAGTCACACTATACTGACATTGTGTTAAGCGAAGTGGCTGTGTGGATAGTGCTCAGGGCAGACGAGCAGGGCTTACCAGGCTCAATTCGTATATGTTCAAATCACCTTCGCATAGGATTCTTCAGCAAAGCCAAGGGGACAAAAAAAAAGACTCAAAGATAAAACTTTAGTCAGGGATTTTTGGGCGAAGTAGACCTGTGGCTAGAGCGTGCACCTTTAAGTTTGATACCTTGAGTTCAATTCTCCATCAGACCGTTGTTTTGTATTGATCGGTGACTGTATATTGTGCTCTCTTGAAAGGGAAGTCTTCTTCTTTGTGGCATAAAGAAAATCGTATGAGATCATCGTCTAGGTACTGTGTCATAAAGATTCCTTTGGAGTCCTAGAATGATTTAACTTATACAAACCTACGTACTTTCTCCAACCAATGAAAATATTTTCCTTATCTGAATCAAAGACTTAAGTGAGTGAGTGAGTTGGTTCCTTATGGTCTGTGCGTCTGATAATTTTACGTGCTACAGCAGAGAGAGTGTGCGGGTACCATGACTCCTGTGTCCGCCGTTTACAATAAACTGACACCGACCCAAACTCAACCAGCATTGGTAATATAATATAAAGTGCTTAGCTTAGCAGCTCCCGAATTTGGTTATTTCAGTAAGGGTAAACCATGAAACCTTAGGTTAATTTTACATCCGTCATGTTTTCAGACCAATCTTGTAAAGAGCCATAGACATCGGCTGGGATTTAAACTGTGAACCTCCAGCTCGCCAGTTTTGAGCATTGACTTACTGACCCACCGCTGCTACCGCCCCAGAGCAAACAATGTTTCATTGTATGAGAGAGCGTCCAATGGGTTCCAATGGAGACTCGGTCGTTCAAATCATACTGCATGAGGATAAAGAAAGTTCTTAATAGGTTGGAAGTTATCGTTATGATTAACGTTTCCCAGGTTTCCAAGAAGGATCCTATTCGGCGACAGATTCCAAGAGTTACGTCTGAAAATTGTACGTGCTTTACACTAAGACAGCGTCTTGGGGGAGGGCGGGTACGGGTGTACCAGTCTAACTGTCTCATTAGGCCACATTTTTCTGACACGAAGCAAAAGAGTAAATAAGCGTTCTATTTCAAACATGTTCATTACTCATCTGGTCTTGCAGGCATCTATGAGAAGTCACGGCACCAAAGACGGTTCGCCCTTATGATAAAAGGTCACCAGGTAGACTCGGTCTCTTTCTTCTAGCCTCACAGTTCTCGATCAAGCTGTAAAACACGTGTGAAGTCTAGATTTAGGATCGGAACACAATGCTCGTAAAACGGGTGTGATGTAGAACAACTGGGAGATAGAAATGGGCGTGTGTAGAGACATGTGTAAAGAAATGTAATGTAGGACAAGTCGAAGAAGTAGGAGTGTGTTACAAGAGGTAATGTAATAACACTCATCGATTAAAACTAAAGTTCGTAAAGAAAGATAACGGAGAAAAACTCTATATAAAAATGGATGTTTCTAAAGACAGTCAATGAAGAGGAAAAAAATCGGAGATAAAAAGAAACGTTCATAAAGAGAGGTAATTGAGAACATCTGAGGAATAAAAAATAGAAGTTTAGAGAAAAAAAAAGGAGCTGAAGAACTAGATCTGGAGCAGACCTAGTTAACCTGGGTGGGATTTGGGTTATCTCAGGCAGACACAGCTAAGCACTCACGAGAGTAAACAAGAGGCTAGACGATGCTTCAAAATCTCCAGCTAATTCATTTTCAAATTCCAAGTCAAGCTTTGAATGAAAAATGAACCGATAGAAACTCTAGGAAAAAATATATTCCGTGCGTCAATAGTTTGCTAAATTAGGCACATGTCTTAAAAAAATAAAATATTATTAATTTTGAACGATTATTTAACAGCTGTTTTATTTCGGCTTGTCCAAGTTAAGCGCATTGAATAATACTGAGCTTATATTCCAAAGCCAATTATTTTCTCTCTCTCTATCTCTCTCTGTCTTTTTCCCTCTGTCTCTCTCTCTCTCTCGCTTCCCTCTCTACCTCTCTCTCTCTCTCTCTGCCTCTCTCTCTCTCACACACACACTCCCGTCTCTACCTCTCTCTGTCTCTGTCTCTGTCTCTCTCTCTCACTTCCCTCTCTACCTCACTCTCTCTGCCTCTCTCTCACACACACTTCCCTCTCTACCTCTCTCTCTCTGTCTGTCTGTCTCTCTCTCTCTCTCTCTCTCTCTCTCTCTCTCTCTTTCTCTCTATCTCTCTACCGCTCCCAACTCTTTTTCATCTTGCTTTCACCGAGTTCGTCTGTCTGTTAGCTGTCCGTCTGGTTCCTAATTTTTCTTCTCTCCCTCTTTCTTAATGTCCTTTCTACTCTTTTTATCTCTCTATCTCCCTAGCTCTCTATAAGCAACTTGCCTAACAATATTTATACGGCTTCCCACTCGGCTCACGTTCTTGCCTCAACAGGCGGTCGAAAACCCAGAAGATGGTTAACCTTAAAGGCGAGAATTGAGGACAAGACAATAGATCCTGCTTGAAACCAGGAAGTACATGAACAAATATCCCAGCTACAGAGTTCAGCATACACCAATCACAGAAAATTTAGGTCAAGTCGAGGATACCAGATAACCTCGGGTCAATCTCATTAAAAATTAATGATTTTAAGAAAAAAAAGATTATGAGCTTCTTCTTCTTCATCGTCATCTTCCTAATCTTCTTTCTCTATCTCCATCCTCCCCTCCTCCTCCTTCTCCTTATCCTCCTTTCCTTCCTCCTCCTTCGTAGGGTCATTGTTCTCTTCCTTCTCCTCTTCATACTGTAACTCATTGTTCCCTTCATCGCTATCCTTCTACATTATGAAAATCAGAATAACTGTGAATAAATTTTTCTGCGAAAGCAAAAAAGGAAGATTCTTTTTAATCCCTTTTTATTTTTTTTTTAATTTTGTTCTTTTTACTTCTTTTGGTCTATTCATTCAAATCACTGTTTATTCATCTATCCGTGTATCCATCTATCTGTATGTCTGTCTATCCATCTATTATATCTATTTGTCCATTCTTCTATATAATGCATCCATCTATCTCCCCCTTTTAAAGCATCTATCTCACTGTTCTCGAGTTCATTGTTTTGACAAACTAATCGAAAACACAGATCTATTATTGTGCAATACACGACTCCTTCGACGTCATAATTATCATATGTGGGATCGAATGGAAGAGAAACAATAGAAGAAATGCATCACCACACCTCCCCCACCCTAACCACACACACTTAAGTCAATTATAACGGAGCACACACTCACACACACACTTAAGTCAATTCTCGTGGAGCGCACACACACACACACAGACACACACTTAAGTCAAAATTCTAGTGGAGCACACACACACACACACACACACTTAAGTCAAAATTCTAGAGAAGCACACACACACTTAATTCAAAATTCTAGTGGAGCATACACACACACACACACATACTTAAGTCAATTTTAGCTGAGCACACACACACACACACACATTTAAGTCAAATCTAACGGAGCACGCACACACACACACTGACACACGCTTAAGTCAATTCTACCGGAGCACACACACGCATACACTGACACACGCTTAAGTCAATTATAGCGGAACACACACACACACTTTAGTCAAAATTATAATGGAACACACACACACACAGACACACACTTAAGTCAATTCTAGCGGAGCGCACACACACACACGCTTAAGTCAATTTTAGCGGAGCACACACACACACACACACACATACTGACACATGCTTAAGTCAATTCTAGCTGAACACACACACACATAAGTAAATTTTAGAGAAACACACACACCCACACTTAAGTCAAATCTAGCGGAGCACACACACACACACACACACTACACACACTTAAGTCAACTCTAGCGGAGCACACACATACACACACACACATTAAAGTCAAATCTATCGGAGCCCACACACACACACACTTAAGTCAAATCTAGCGGAGCACACACACACACACACACACACTGCCTGGGACGCTAGACGGACATGTAGCCCGGCATGTGGTATATGTGCACACGGCGCTTCGCGGAGCTCACGGCCCGTCTCCCGCTCAGTGCATGGCGCGAGTGGAGGCTTCAACTGGGGTGAGTTCAGCCCAGGCCGTCTCGATCTCCCGCCTGTCTGTCTGTCTCACTCACTCCTCCAGTTTTAATGTAGGCCTCGGCGGATACGCCACGATACACAGGATACACAGGATACACCAGCATGCCCCAGCCGCGGCGTGAGTGGAATATCCCCAGGGCGGGCTGTATTCACTGAGAGCTACTTTCGATCCAAAGTGACTTTGTGAAGGATTGTATGGATAATTGTGGTTTTTTTCTCTGTTCTTCGCTTCCACTGATGCACGCGTGTGGTAAGGATGTGGTGTAGACTCAATCTAGAAATTGTGATGTAATTGTGTAATTTAAAGATTTATTTTTAAATTGCTGTCTCTGTGATTGTGAGTCAAAGCTTATGAAACGCCACTGGATCTAGATATACTTTCGTTTTAGATCTAAGTCTGGATCTAGACACCTTCGAAATTCTCGTTATATTAAGAAACAATTTGCCGTTACCACTGTGCTCAGACCTATCTAGAATAAGAAGTAAAAAATGTTATTTGGCTATTTATATTTATATAGCAAGGCAAAACTGAACACCAAACTCTAGATCTAGATTTACATACAGCCATATTAGATGCACATTTCTGAAACCAGAACTTGGGTTTCGATTTCATCTAGGTGTAACCACGCGATCGAAACTACGAGTTCAATTTACAGAAAATGTTATGCTCATCAAAATTAGATTATAGTTTAGCTGTGCATTTTGCTTCAAAACAGTCTTTACACATTGCTTGAATCCAAGTAACCAACACACGTTTCGCTGCCACGTTTTTTCTTTGACAAAGAATGCTCGTTTGTTTTGAATTCATAATTTTAATGTGGATCTAGAGTGAGATCTAGTTGTAAACATAACAAAACCTTAAAGTGGGATATTTGGAATTATCAAAGTAGTCTCCAAACAATTCAACATAATGGTAGTTTTTAAAACAATGACTCTGGGATGTCAGTGAGGTGCTATATTTTATTAACAATAACTGTTATTTTCAATTTACGTGTCCTAAAAAACTCATCTAGGGTTAATGTGAGATTCATAATAAAAATAAAGTTAATATCATTTTCCGTTTAGAAACTTAAATGGATTATACAAAATGCAAGGGATTATTAATGTAAACTTAAATAGAATCTACTAAAGATACACGGTTCATTAAGCTTAATATCAAATAGGTTACTTTGTTAGTTTTGTTTGTTTGCCATTTTGTTATTGTTATTGTTGTTCTTTTTTAATTAGAACAGCAATAAAGTGAAACACTTTTCAAACAAGTACTATGTGCATCATAACACTAAGTGTGTGATAATGCCGCCAGGAAATGTAGTTTTATTCCGGAACTTATTGTTGTGTGTACTGCACGGAATTCCAGGCGGCTTGGAACAGCCTACAGTTGGATGACTTTGACAGCTACCAAGGTTTGTAATTATAATTTTACTCTTCTATACAACAGTATTACATGAAAAATCCATTTGGTCAATGTGTTTTCATTTCTTCCTGTGACTCTGATTATCTCTCTTTCACTCCCTTCCTTCTTTTTTGTCTGTCTGTGAGTCTGACTCAGGTCTCTCTTTCTCTTGCTCTCTCGCTCACTTTCTACCTCACTTTCTCCCTTTCTCTCTTACTTTCTCTCTTTATTCCTCTCACATAATATAATATCGATCGATCTCTCTCCCTCTCCTCTTCCTCTCTCTCCTCTTCCTCTTCCTTCCCCTTTTCGTTCCCTCTCTCGGTCCCTCACCCTCTATTCCCCCCCCTCTCTCTCTCTCTCTCTCTCTCTCTCTCTCTCTCTCTCTCTCTCTCTCTCTATTTATCAACCTATCTATCTCTCCTTCAGTTTTCTCCTCTCTTCTTTCTTTGTCTCTCTCTGTCTCACTCTGTGTCAGTCTTACTATAATTATGCCCGTGTGTCTCACCCTCTTTCCCTCTCTGTCTCTCTGTCTCTCTGTTTCTGTCTCTGTAGAAAAAAAGTAATTCTAACATCATCTACTTTTATGTAAGGTTGCATGATATAGCACTTTAAAGTAAACCAAGCTTTAACAGAAAGAAGCATTTTCCCGCTTGTAAAACGAAAGAGAAGTCACAAAAGAGTGTTATCGCATTGCTAAATCTGATGACATTTCTCTTACAATCATTATATATATTATGCTTTTAGACGACGCCCACATTACTGTAAAATGTTAAAGACTGGTGTTTCCCCACTTGCTGCGTTTTTTGCCAGATATCTGGCCACTCCTGTAAGTGTTACTGCCTAAGTTCAGGCGCTGCCGCCTGTTATAACTGTGTGCAAATCTGATGGATGCAACACTAAACAGATTCACTCTCTCCTTATCGTTAGGCCGCTGAGCCATACAAGCTGCTATTACTGACACCTCGTATCTGTAGAAATAGGGGGCGAACTGGTCTATGTGGTAGAGCGTTGGCCTTCTATTCGGGAATGACCATTTCGAGCCCACTATCGAGAAACAATTTTGGTAGGGTTTCATATTACTTTTCGGCTGGGTGGGTATCAGCATATTTTGTGTCCTGATGAGGCAAAACCCCTGGTCTTCCCACGATGTAAATGTGTGGCATATAAATACGTTATTCGTAGGACCCGTCGCGGTAAAAGATTCTCTTTGTGAAACTACACGTTAAACTAGAAGAGAGTTTCTCTTATAAAATGTTTAGTAGCTCTTTGGAGAGGGCAGACTGAACTAACGATTTTTTAACATATCAAATGTGGAAAGGGTGGCACGCCCTAACGTTAGATAATTTAAATCGACACCTGGTTCCATTTTATTTTACGCTTAATGTCATATTATATTGACCGTAAAAAAGATCAACAGCTTAAAAAATAGTAGTAGTAGTAGTAGTAGTAGTAGTAGTAGTAGTAGTAGTAGTAGTAGTAGTAGTAGTAGTAGTAGTAGTAGTAGTAGTAGTAGTAGTAGTAGTAGTAGTAGTAGTAGTAGTAGTAGTAGTAGTAAGTCCAGGAGTAGAAGATTCGAGAGGGAATTGTCTATGCGAATGTAGAATGTTAAGTAGAAGTAGCAGAAGGCGCAGAGCGTAATTAACGTATAGACCACCGGTAACATCATTATCTGAGTCAAAGTTAAATCAATTTACATGTTTGGAATATTTTACTTGGCATCAAGCTACCAACCGGAATAAATAAAGTAGGAGGCATAAAACTGAGTGGAGAGACAACTTATCAAATATTTCCACTACTTCATAAAGTACCCTGTAATAGGCCAATCAAACACAGCTTATGATGAAAAAATACTCTCCATAGCGCGATGTAACCACAGCATAGACAACGAACGATGTTAAAATAAATGTATTTTCCCCTTTTCGTATGAAAGTTATACACATTTGTGAAACAGCAAACCAATGAGGGCATTGTTTATCTTACAACAACAATGATTCTGGCTTGCGTTTTGACATAATACGTTTTTATATTACAAGTCATTTCAAACATATGCACTTGAATGAATAAACAGTTTTTAATGAGTTACATCTGTGGAAATAAATCCATGTATAAAGATGAATATCAAGGAGAGTCGTTTCAACATGTGATGAAGTCGACTTGACTCGACTTAGTTCTTAGATATAGTAGCGCTCCTAGAGGGACACCTCGTCTTCTTATTAGTTATGACTGTGTGTGTAAACAATATTTTTATAAGTTTATTATGGCGGGATCGTGTCACAGGTCGTTAAGCAATACACAAAGGAAATGGACGTTGGTTGGTTGGTT
Source organism: Elysia chlorotica (assembly GCA_003991915.1). Lineage (NCBI taxonomy): Eukaryota > Metazoa > Mollusca > Gastropoda > Plakobranchidae > Elysia > Elysia chlorotica. The sequence continues at coordinate 107,329 of RQTK01000214.1, read as the reverse complement.
GGTTGGGTTGGTTTAACGTCCAACAGCAGCACTATATAGGCTATATTGTGGACGGATCCCAAGTCGGACGTCTGACAATTTTATGTGCTGCCACACACGAGACAGGTCGGGGATACCATGACTTCTGTCTCAGCTGGTCACATTATACTGACACCGACCCAACCATTGGTGATCGCAACAGCCAGGATTCGAACTAGGGACCTTTTGCGTCCGAAGCCGACGTTCTACCCCTGGGCCACCGCGCCCCCCGGAAGTGGACGAGCTGGAAGCGTCTGGGAACTCCGAGACACATCTCCAGACCTGAGCTCCTAAGAGTTGCGTGAATGGTCCACCACGTAGGGATGGAATTCCATGTAACTTCCTTATGAAATTTTTACGACTTGTAATTGTTTTTGAATCTTCACGATTCTCTATTAAGGTACCGGTCGTGGTTTCAATGCGGTCTTTCTTCTTGGCTTGACAGGAAATTTGTACAGATTTCTCATCTTTCATGATTAGTTTTTTTTTCTTCTTTTTTTTTTAATCTTGCTGATGTCATTCTATAATTGTTTGTCTTGTAGAGATGGATTGTTTATAAATGTCGTATTAAAAAAGCATACGTGTCGTTGATAAAAACTTCCAGTGACGTTATTGCAATAGTTTAAACACTGTTTTTGTAGGTTGTCTGTATTGTTGTAAAATTTCTGTTTTGTATCGTTTTGCTTGGTTGTTCATCTATGTTTTATCTTACCTTTTTCCTTTTACCATGTTACTAAGGGTTGGTCGTACACAACGAAAATATATCTTTTTACAGACACCTGCATTTTCATTGCGACATAATGTTGTACATTACCATTAACAATTTCTATACATAAAATAGAAACAAGTTCACTTTAGGATTCTCGTTCGCAGAAGTGCCTTTCATAAAGCGTTGTTCATCTAGTGTTAGGATACCCCTCAAGATGCCAACACCCTCGTGACACATAGATTGATCAGTTGTAAAAAGAATATCCTCTCAGGTAATATTGAACGCCATAGCTTCTTCTCCAGGGTATACCAGCAATAGCACAGGAAACCTTGCGCATCGAGTACGTCAGTACTTTGAGCGTACTAGCTGCCCCAGCCTTTGCCCCGAGGAAAGCAGCATAATGTCTCAAAGTAACGCATCAGCTCAGAACACATAAACTGCTTTGATCTATCTGCAATGTAAATAAGAAGGAAATAGATCGGCGGGGGACGGTGTGCTAGAAATGCTAGAACAAGCGCCCTCTGTTTTTATGTTTTGCCTGTTTGCGCGAGAGATAGGATTTGATCCATATCACAGGGGTTCCATCGACCCAGCCCATGTTTGCAGGCGTTCAAGGAGGGTCGCCAGTTCGATCGTTTCGAACGCGGGTGATAGAACTAGCATTGTAGGCAAAAAATGGATAATCATTATCTAGCTATGTGGGCGTGTCGTTTTACCTCTTTTTATTTAGACACTAGTTCTGTGATCTGTCGTGAATCGTGACTCGTGACTCGTTCTAGGACCGAGGACGTCGTTTTTCTCCTGTTAAATGATTAATATGTCATGAGCGGTCTAATAATCTTGTTGTTGTTGCTGTTGTTGCTGTTGTTGTTTTTTAGATGAATCAGATCGAAATTCACAATTTTGTCGGTAATTATAATCTTGTTGTTCCGCTTAGTCCAGTTGAAATAGGATATTTCTGTTGTTGTTGTTGTTGTTGTTGTTGTTGTTGTTGTTGTTGTTGTTGTTGTTGTTGTTGTTGTTGTTGTTGTTGTTGTTGTTGTTGTTTTTGTTGTTGTGTTGTTGTTGCTGCTGTTGTTGTTTTTTTAAATGATTGAAAAATTCACATTGTTGTCGGTAATTTTAACGGTATTACAATATTGGGAAATTTCTTTGTCCAGAAGAGTGGACTGGTTGTTGAGGGAACTGGAGGACAAGCCTAGACAATTGTTAAAAGATTGTTATGGTATCCTCATGTTAACACGGTTAATAACGAGGGATAATTCGAGTGTCCTTTCGTCATCGAATGCTTAAGCCTTTTAGAAAAAAAATGATTGAATTGCTCGAAAGCGTCCTTATTTAGACACACTTTAATTAAAAGTTCTTTTCATAAAGATGAATATTTGAATAATGTTAATACTATTTTAAGACGTTGCTCAATAGCGTCTGTAAAACCCCGCTATTACAATAATAATTACAAAATATCGCTAGATTCTAAAGAGAATGCAGCTCCAATTACTTGAGTAGACAGTTGTTATTAATTTAATGGGAGTCTCGTCTCGCCATGTTACATCATAAGTATGTGCCTCTCGTAAACCGTTATTTGTCAAGCGTTAGGATATCCGCCAAGATGCTATATTCTTCTTTACTCAAAGATTGATCAGTCATACAGAGAATAAAATAATATTGAGCGCCATAGCTTCCTCTCCAGGATACAAACAATGGCACGAGAAACCTTGTCCATCGATCACGTCTGTGCATTGAGAAAAGTAGCTGTCCCAGCCCTTGCCCCGAGGAAAGCGGCACTTGTCTCAATGTAACGCGTCAGCTCAAAACACACACTGCTCTCATTTACCTGCATTGGAAAGGAGGTGTTAGATCAAACTGTTCCGCAGCGGCGGCCGGTTGGTTAAACACTATCTGGTTTTATTTTTTAATAATACTACTAATAAGAACATACTACTACTACTACTACTACTACTACTACTACTACTACTACTACTACTACTACTACTACTACTATACTACTAGTACTACTACTACTACTACTACGGTGTGTCGTTTTGGTTGTTTTTATTTAGACACTAGTTCTGTGATCTGTCGTGACTCGTGACTCGTTCTGGTATTGAGCATGTTGTTTTTCACTTGTCAATTAGTTAAAACTAAGGGATTAAGATTTCATGAGCAGTTTAATAATTTTGCCAAGGTTGTTTTGTTATTTTAGAATATCGAAAACTTGACGGTGTTGTTGGTAATTGTAACGGTCTTACGATATCGGGAAATCCCCTTTAAAAATTGGAATGGCTGTTGAGGGTCCTGGAGGAAAAATGTAGATAGTTCTTAAGAGATTGATATTATATCTTGATGTTAAAGCGGTTATTAATGAAGGATAGTTCGAGTGTTGTTTCGTCATCGAATGGTTAGGCTTTAAAAAAAAAAAAAGAATGATTGTATTCCTCGAAAGCGTCCTGATTTAGATATACTTTAAATTTGAGTGGGTTTTTATGAAGATAAATATTTTAATAATGTTCGTTCGACTTAAAGACGTTGGTAAATGGGTCTATATCTAAGCGTACATAACTGGGACCTCTCAGGTCTATATAAATCTTCCTTTTAAAATCCCAAAAGATGGCTTGCATTGATAATGAACTTTATTTCTATAGCGCTCTTCCCCAAATAGACGTAATCTCAGAGCAGCTAAAAAGGGAAAACATTTCAAAACATTAACAATGTATACTCAGACTTTCAAAAACTATACTCTTTGGGACTGATTCATTTGCAAAGATCATTGGTGTGATTTTATTTCTTCATTCAAGTGAGTGGGCTACTCCTTGTTTGAATGAAATGAATATTATATCGATTTGTAGAGGGGAAAAAAACCAGATAAAACCAGCCTGGCTAGATCAAAATTATTCATCGTCAGAAACATAACTTGCCCGATTTGGAAAGTACATGGCGACATATTTTCTCCGCTAGAGAGAGTTCGTTTCAAGTATTGCTTTAAATGTGTCAATGTCTTCATTACCATTTGCAACAGGTTGTACCATTCAGAAAGCGTTAATAGTCAACTAATTAAACATACCTGACGCATAATTTAACGGTGCAGTGGTTTCGGCAATCGTTTGAAACCATAGTTCAATAAGTTGTATGACCAACTTTGTAACGTATCCATTTGTTTTAATATTTGATGTCCAAGTGTGGGTTTTTTCACGTTTTAGGCAATAATAAAGATTACTCTAAAAAATATTCTAATGTTATACATCAAGTAAAAATCTAGCTTTTAGTTTGTGAGAACGTGTGTTCGTGTACGAAATCTTGAATCCCCTTATTTATTGAATTTTCTATCCCCCTTTCTCTCTCTATCTCTCGTGCTCTCTTTCTCTCTCTCTCTCTCTCTCTCTCTCTCTCTCTCTTTCTTTCTTTCTCTCTCTCTCTTCCTTTCTCTGTCTCTCTGTCTCTCTCTCTCATTCTCATTCTTTTTCTCCCCCCCTCTCTCTCTCTAACCATCCATCTATCTATCTCACTCTATGATGATGACGATAACAGAACAAAGACAGAAGCAAACAAGGTAGCCTTTTATTTTACTTTTTTGTTTTTGCCTGATCTGAAAAGCACGAGATGGACTTTGTATCTGTGTGGACAATTGTTATTTCTTATGTTATTTTTCACTCTTACAACGGACTCGTGTTTTCACGTAATGGTATGGGCTAACTGGACCCGTTCCCAGATGATTATGCATTCCTCACAGGCATCGCTGATGTCAGCCGCAGAGAGCCCTGTGTAATGCGGACAATGCATGTTCTCCATAACTGGCAAAAACATCTTCGTTTCCATTTTCTATTTCCGAGCATGTAAAAAGTCTCTTTTGTTAGTGTTAGACTAATACTGTGTGTTAAAACGAAAAAGAGCAGGAGGTTATCCTTATAGTAAATGATATAGTTCCGCTTAGTCCAGTTGAAATAGGATATTTCTGTTGTTGTTGTTGTTGTTGTTGTTGTTGTTGTTGTTGTTGTTGTTGTTGTTTTTGTTGTTATTAATATTATGATATTACTATTACTATTACTATAATTATTATTTTAATTTTTTATTTTGTTAAATATTATTACTATTACTCTTACTCTTACTATTACTATTATAATGATAATTTTTTATCATTATTATTATCATTATTATTGCTGTTGTTGTTGTTGTTGTTGTTGTTATTTTTCTTAGGGCGTGTTGAACTTTCAACTCTGTTGTGTTAAAGTATTTCAAATTTGATATTTTATTCTGTAACTCAATTGTGTATCTGTTAAGGCCATGTTAAACAAGTTACAATTATTTAAACGAAATGATCAAACAAAAATTCAAATTACAATAGTCGTTATATCGCTTCTAAATGAAAAAGCTCAGACATAATTATTTCCCACTCTTTGATAAATCACATTCTATTCTTTTGCTTTCTCTATCCATTTTTAATGGAATAGCTTTGTCACGTATTGTTAAAGGCGCACAATTCATTTCCTTACGCGAGTATAATTATGAAAAATCCAAAATTGAGTTTCGTTTCCCAACCCTTTTAGGTCATACGTTACAGATATAATCATAACAAGAATGCGGAAAGTGTGAGAACTTTGTCGACTCACAAGTTTTCTTCACTATCTCCTCTGAAGATTAAAAAAGAATTTTTTTTTAAATAGCGTTTATTTTATCGTCGCCGAAAGTGATCTATATTACATAGAGCTTGGTCTATTATGTGTGAAGCATAATCTTTTTCCTAGCCTAGTGTAAACATTTAGCTAGACAAGCCTCATGAATGAGAGATGTAGAACATGGCCTTTTTTTTTCTTTTCCAGAGACATACACTGATTACATTGGGAAAGTGGGAAAGTGATTGCGTGTCCTGTCTATATGAAACGGAATTTTACGACCGTGTTCATTATAGCTGTATCAATTATTTAAAAAAATTAAAAGTATAATTATTTTGTCGGAGTTTCGAAATTGCTCAGCACCACTCCATATTTGTATTTCACTCACAGTCTCTCTCTCTCTCTCTCTCTCTCTCTCTCTCCCTCTCTCTCTCTATCTCTCGCTTTCTATCTATCTCTCTCTTTTCTTTTCATTTGCCTATTTTCCTATTTAATTCTTTTTCTCTGTTTTGGTCTCTTTTTTTGCATGTATGTCTGTCTGATATCTCTCTATATCTCCCTTTCTCTCTCTCTCTCTCTCTCTCTCTCTCTCTATCTCTACTTATTTCTTCCGGCCCCCTCTGTCTTTCTCTTCCCCACCTTGTATTTTTCTGAATTGAATGTTCGCTGTAGATTTTCTTTTTTTATTGCTAGAACGAATCGATCTTCGGCTTGATCTTTTCTCCTTGCCACCGAAATCTTGTCTCCACTGAAATCAATGATCCTTTGTCTTTATTTTCTTCTTGGGCAAGCTGTTGGCAGTTTGGGGGACTATTTTTTTTCCCGTATGAACATTGCTTTGTTGTGGGGTTTTTTTTCTCCCTTGTCATTTCCTTGGAAAAGCAATTATTGCGCCTGCTCTCCTACTCGAGATATCACTATTTTGTCTGCTCTTTCCATTTACATCTGACAAATCTCTGCATTGCTCTTCGTTCTTTGTTTACTTTTTCTTTTTTTCCATCTTCTCGTTTTCTTTATTTTCTCTTTTCATGTTTTTTTTTTATTTTCCTCCTCCCTTGCTTATTCTGTTACCTTCTTCTTCTTCTTCTTCTTCTTCTCTCTCTCTCTCTCTCTCTCTCTCTCTCTCTCTCTCTCTCTCTCTCTCTCTCTCTCTCTCTCTCTCTCTCACTTTCTCTAGCCCTGGAATTGATAACAAGGTTAGTGACGACATTATAAAATAAATTTATTAAAAAGACCAGATGTAGCTACAGGGGAAAATAGGCACATGTACTCTTTAAGTATACGATCACTTTATTTCTTAATGGTTGTCCCTGTTTTATAGAATCCCTTTGGAGAAATGAGAGTATTTAAAATAAAGTTAGAGAGAAAGAGAAAGAAAGACAGACAGATAGGAAGAGAGAAACAGGCTTCTGCAGATAGACAGATAGGCATACAGACATACACGTAGAAAAACAGGCAATTACAGACAGAAAAGAGGTCACAAAAGAAAATAAATACATGTAATACTAACACAGGCTGAAACAGAAGTAGTGTTTTCCCTGCATTGCTAAGTTTTGCAGCACGTACAATTGTTAGACGGTAGTCTTAGGACTCATTTACGATATAGCCAGCTCAGTTGCTGATGTTAGATGTATAGAAGAACGTACAATTTTCAGACTATAGTCTTGGAACTCATTGTCAAAAGTTCACAGATTTCTTCTTCTTCTTCTTCTTCTTCTTCTTCTTCTTCTTCTTCTTCTTCTTCTTCTTCTTCTTCTTCTCATTCTCCTTATACTTTTCCTTCGTCTTTTCCTTCTCCTTCTTCTTCTTCTTCTTCTTTATCTTTTTCTTCTTCTTCTTTATCTTTTTCTTCTTCTTCTGAAGAGAGAAACAGGCTTCTGCAGATAGACAGATAGGCATACAGACATACACGTAGAAAAACAGGCAATTACAGACAGAAAAGAGGTCACAAAAGAAAATAAATACATGTAATACTAACACAGGCTGAAACAGAAGTAGTGTTTTCCCTGCATTGCTAAGTTTTGCAGCACGTACAATTGTTAGACGGTAGTCTTAGGACTCATTTACGATATAGCCAGCCCAGTTGATAATGTTAGATGTATAGAAGAACGTACAATTTTCAGACTTTTGTCTTGGAACTCATTGTCAAAAGTTCACAGATGATGATCCCGGAGCTTGAAAAGCACGCAAAATTACTAGACATTACTCTTAGGAGACATCATGGAGATAGCCTGCCCAACTCCTGACGAGGGACGGTAATAAACAAACAAACAAACAAACAAACTACCAGTGACATCGCTTTTTGTTCCAATGACTGTTAATGAGTGCGGGAGAAGGATCTCCCCACAAAAAACTAGATCTAGGCGTCTGGGTCCGATGTCAACTCCCGACAGTCGGCCGGATCTCAATCAATGCATGGTCGATCACCTCAGTTGTTACGGCTTAAGTTCAGAGAACAACACGCCGGAGTGAAAGACAATGACCCGAGATGGCTGGCGAACCAATCGAAAGAGGGAGTGGGCAAACAAAATCTGATTATAGCTCTCTCCGAGTCGTCTCCTCAGGAAAGAGGGACTGAAATTAACTCGGCTGTAAAGATCGGGAATACAATAAGTATTGACAAGAGATGGACAGAGGTATAGACTTTTTATTGAAGAGTGCAATCGATATTCAAAAGCCTACCCTTATTGTTCGTAGGAGAGGGGGCGTCAAAATACGCTTAAGTTTTGGTTTTTGCGGGGACCTTTATGTAAGTTTTCCGTAGAAAATATAATATATTCCTTAAATGTTCATTTTTTCATTTAAGAATTGAGGTCTTATAGGGACTCTATGGCGTACAGAAAAGGGCACAAAATGCGACGTACGAAAAAATTTACGAAATTCGACTTACAAAAAAGGCCACCGTATGCGGCATACAGAAGTGGTACAAAATAGACGTAAAGAAAACGTACAAATCGCGACGACAGTAAAGGGTGCAAAACGAGACGAACACTACAGTAAAGGGTGCAAAACGAGACGAACACTACAGTAAAGGGTGCAAAACGAGACGCACACTACAGTAAAGAGTGCAAAACAAGACGCACACTACAGTAAAGGGTGCAAAACGAGATGACAGTACAATAATGGTGCAAAACGAGACGTACAGTAAAAGGTAAAAAATGAAACGCTCGATACAGAAAAGGTTACAAAACGAGACGAGCATGGTACAAAACGAGACGAACAGTACAGTAAAGGCCACAAAACAAGACGAACAGTACTGTAAATGGTACAAAACGAAATGTACAGTACAGTAAAGGGTGCAAAACGATATGACATAACAATAATGGTGCAAAACGAGGCGCACAGTAGAGTAAAGGTACAAAACGAGATGTACACTACAGTACAGTCAAGGCAAAAGAGCGCAAGCTCAGAGGCCACTGGACTAATAACAGTACAGCCAAGGGTAGGAAATATGGCTTGCGATGAGAGTTAGACTCATCAATTAAAGCAAAAAAAAGTGAAAAACACAAATCACAAGTTCGACAGTCCGGTTGTTGGTTTTAATCAATATTATTTTCTTCCTTGTTTGTTTGTTATTGTTTCCTTTCTTTAAATAATATTTATCTTAATTTTAGGTTGCAAAAGTGATTCCGTCACAGCCTATCACATCATACTGACACCGACATATCCAGCAGAGGACGAAATCAATCCGGCAAGTAATTTATTGCCGATCATGGTTTCGAACCGGGGACCCCCCAATATAAAACCAACGCTCTTCCAGTTGCATCAGTTTGTCATAGTCCCCATCCCCCCCCCCCTCTCCCCTTTTCCCCCGAAAAAGAGCAAGAACCACAGAATCTATAACTATCTGTTATGAAGAACATGAGATAGTCGAAACCCTTGTGTCTTTTGATGTAACAAATCACAGTGGCTGAATTGTGTAACTCTATTAAGCTCTGCTGTGTTCATGACAGAAAACCCGCCCTTTTTACTCATCTTTAGTAATTATTACATTTAAATTTATGCTGGCGTTGCATGAGCTATTCTTGTGTGTTAATTAGGTCTACAGTGGGATATACCGAGCGTCGATCACGCAATCCACCGTTGCTCTCTCTCTCTCTCTCTCTCTCTCTCTCTCTCCATCTATCTCTCTCTCTCTCTCTATCTATCTATCTATCTATCT
>RQTK01000214.1:84778-97126 GCA_003991915.1 Elysia chlorotica | reverse complement strand
GAGGGGGGGGGTGAGATAGCGAGAGCGGGAGAAATGGTAAGGGGTACAAAGTCAAACAGAGGGTATTCCCCTTTTACTCCAAACAATTATCAGATAAAATTATATTAAAGAAAAGTGTACAGGTACACAAAAGAAGAAAACCGAGCCACAGAGAAGATAGTCGAAGAACCGATAGAGAACTTGTTACTCACGGAAAAGGAAAAAAATGTCAGGAGATGGAGAGAGCAAGAGAGGGAATAGAGAGAGAGACACAGTTAGACAGAGAGAGAGAGTGAGAGAGAGAGAAAGAGCGAGAGAGAGAGTAATGTAAACTTATCACCTCGTTTAAAGTACCAGATTTCCAGATCGAAATTAATAGTAAAGGACATGTTTTATAGGATGTAAAAAGGATTTACCCAGCACGTCATTGCATTTCCGTCGTTAAGATAGTAACAATGTATTTTTCTTCAGCGGTCACTAAATCCCTCATTTCATTTTGTAACTGAACAACCTTTACTTTCTTTTAATCTCTTCTTGTACATGCATTTTAAAGCATTTTTTAAATTGTTAAATTGATACTGCGAAACGATTCTTCCTTACCACTACAGAAGTGTGTAATTTTCAGAAACAATTTTCAAATAGAACTTTTGTTTATTATTAATCGATTAAAACCACCAATATAAAAAGCAGGCGATAATCGATAATAGAAGAAGAAGAAGAAGAAGAAGAAGAAGAAGAAGAAGAAGAAGAAGAAGAAGAAGAAGAAGAAGAAGAAAAATAAAGAGAAAGAGGAGGAGGAGGAGGAGGGAAGAACAAGAAGTAACCTAGGTACATGTATAGTATTTTACTATCACAGAAGTGAACGAACGAATTTTGAATGATGAAAGTTTATGTCCACGTCGCTTATTACTCTGATCTTCAAGTGGGCAATAATTAATGGAAATTGATTGCGTGTCGAATTTCACACACCTCTCCTATAACTCCCACTTAAAACTGCGAAATTCCATGCACGTTCACTCAACCCCACGCATGTAATAATTATAACCTACTAACGGTCGTTAACGTCTCATCTTACGCCGATGCTATTCCTGTTTTTGGCGTATGAAAAAATCGATCGCATAAATTAATTTTGCCAAGAAAGACTGTCCCTACATTTAACTGACTGTTTAATTCATTTGTTCGCATCACCAATTCAGAGTTTTGCTTAATCGGAATAAATTATTATAGACATTTATTTAAAGTTACGTGGAATGCAGTTCTTTGTCGCGTAAAAAGAGTCGCTGAACTCAAAACATTGTATGTACGTAGTTTTCTCATGAGGGGAAAAAAATGAAATATACGCAAGTATCACCTCTCAGTGATAACATTATGATTGGGTTAGCGCATATTAAGTAGCGCTCATTAAGTAGCGGAACAGTGTTTATGTCATTTCTGTATATTGATTTTTTTCCGTTTTGCAAGACGATTACAACTAAAAGTCCAAGAGATTTCTTTCTTGTTATCACAAGTTCAACAAAATTTTAAACAATTAATATTTGTTAATTTGTGTCTAGATTGTCGCAGACCTTAGACATAATGAAGTATTTGATCAATTATATGAAAAGGTGCATTAACGTTTTAATGCAGCGTGAAAACAAATCTAATTGTGATACTCCCTGAAAATACAAAGTATGTTGAAGATCGTGGTGAAATTTAAAAAAAAAAAACCAGCCTAAGAAAAAAACTAGCTGAAAATATGCATACATTGTTGTTTTTATAGTGTAGATAGATGCAAGTTTGTTTGGAGTGGGTGAATGGTAAGGAAGGTGTAATAACTTAATTTGACATAGATAGATAGATAGATAGATAGATAGATAAATAGATAGATAGATGAATGGACAGATAGGCAGATCATTGGCATATGATGGGGCAATGAATAATTTATAAATAATAAAACATATTGATAGCATGAAGCTATAGATAGATAGTGAAGTATGCATAGAAATACCAAGCAGGCAAATACCTTTTTATAACCTAGACAGTCAGCAGATCAATAACCGCATCGGTTCATGAATGGATAAAGAAAAACAAAGACAGGTGGCGGTAGAAATACCTAGTGAGTTTGGCCAATGTTCTGTAGCCTTTAAATAGAAACCTTTGGCAAGTTGAGATAATTAAGACAGTATGGGTGGAAACAACTACTAAGTTCTCTTTTGACTGCTATTTATTTGTAATAACACCTTTAAAAGTATTGCCAACACAAAATTATTGCCAACACAAAGATAGGATGCTATAAAAACTGGATAATAATCAAGATATGGAGAAAATGAAACACTTAACAAGAAATTACAGGAACTGGTGATTCATACAAACACTCATCAAAGGTGAGATGTTGCGAGCTTTGATCGATCTGAAAACAGAAGCCAAAAAGAAACAGCCTCACGTTGGAGAATACGCGTGCAGAAATCAGACAAAAAATCAAAATAGAAATTCCAATATAAAAAAACTGCTTTGCAAAAATAAGTATTAAACAGGAGATTTATGTGAATTAATACCTTTGCTTATATATATCGTGTGCCATTGTATATGTGATCAAAGGGATGTAAAAGATCTGCAAAATATGTTGTTTCCCAAAAAATCATCGTTCTATGTTAGGATTGTAAAACGTGGTTCGAGTTTTTTTAATTGTCAATTGTTTAGTCTGCTAGTCTATAGACATTTATCATTATATAGAGGAAAAAATAATATCTATATGTATCTGTATTCCTCTTATATTCATCATTCTATGAACGACGCAGTGTATCTGTACAAAAGCTTTCCTCTCTTCGATTGATTTATTAATCCAAAGGAGTGTATATATACATGTATACTGATTTATATTATTCTTTACGTTTTAAGTTTCAATATCTATCTTTTAATATATCTATTCAAATACCTATTGTAATCATACATAAACATTCGTGTCTATCTATAAAAAAAATCACTTCCATCAGCTCACATAGAGAGACATTTTATTCAACAAACGTGCGCTTTTTTTGTATCTCTCTGTCAAACTATCCGTTCTTCTATTCAACTCTTGAATTATCCAGATGAGATATATGCCTTGCCTCCTCTCAAATTATATAATAATTCTAATCCTGTTATTTCACTGTATATCTTGTGTAAAAATAAATATTTATGTCGATGACAATGTATTTAAACAGTCCGCATGTATAAAGATGGTACTTTTTTATCCATGCATGTTCATTTACCACCTTCCACCTTCCCACCCACCCCAAACCCATCAACATCTCTCAAATCTCAACGTGTCTCGTTTGCATGCGTCTCTTCCTCTGTCTGTACATTATGCCTTTCTCTGTCTCTCTCAATATATATGTCTCTATTTGTTCAACTGTTCTCTTAATCTCTCTCTCTTTCACTCTATCTCTCTCTCTCTCTCTCTCTCTTTCTCTCTATCTCTCTCTCTTTCTCTCTCTATCTCTCTCTTGGCTTCTGTCTGTCTTTCTCTACATTTTTCTACCCTCTGCTCGCCCTTTTGTTGAGAACCCCCAAACATTTCAACTGGAGCCAAGATTGTTTACCTTTCAGGGCGAGACAAGGATGCACTGCTAACAAGTTGGCATACAACGTCCTTAACAAACCTTGCTCATGTTTAGAAAGTACCCACCTTCAAGCAAGTTAATGTTATTCACTTCTTTAAAAAAAAATAGGCAAAGCCGTTTTTCCAGAGCTCTTGCAATCTTACGCAATAAAGAGTTTCTCTTCCTTCGGAAATAAACAAACAAAAACAGACGTATCCTCAAAATGTTTTTGTTTTTTTTATTATTATTATTCTGTCGTTTGCCATACACTCAAGCCGCTCTGCAAAGTCTGCCATATTCTAAAGAGTTTGGGGTTTTATCCAATCTTCTGAAGCTCCTCGTTATGGACTATTGTGGATAAAAGTGCCAAAGCTGCTCCAGTGCCTTTTCCTTTCCTTTATGCAATGAAAGAGAAGTCTGGTGAAACGAAATTTGTTGTGCAGTTTTTGTAAGGGCATAATAATTATTGGTTGCTTGGATTGGTTTATTGTAGACAACAAACGTCAAACGTACAGATAAGAAGATGAATGTCCATAGTAAAAAAATAGTAGGTTTTTTTGTTGTTGTTGTTGTTGTTGTTGTTGTTGTTGTTGTTGTTGTTTCGTTTTTCTTTTTTGATGGGTGGGGGGAGGGGAGAGTGGGGAATGTTTTTTCTTAACTTTTATAACGTTTCTTTTCTGTTCTGATATCACTTCACCATACCGAGTTCGAGTTTATATTAAAGTTGTCATGTTAAAGTGTTATGAAGTTATGAACTACTTTTCTAAGAAGTTCAAATCCCCTTCCTTTAAAATCGAAAAACTAAGTGATAGGGCTTCAAAGCAAATTCTTCGTCAACACTGGTTTGAAATAGCGCTTACCATAGATATTAGATCAATTAAAAAGAATTGGCGTAAAAAAAGATGTATGGTGTGCATAGTATTGAACCGATTTCCTTTCTAATGAACCAACACTGTAGGTATGAGAGGTGTTAAGTCTCGTATGCGCCACATTGTTTTGATTTAGTTTTTACACAACTGTACATATCTCTCTCTCTCTCTCTCTCTCTCTCTCTCTCTCTCTCTCTCTCTCTCTCTCTCTATCTATCTATCTCTCTCTACTCTCTCTCTCTATCTTTCTCTCTATCTCTTCTCTATCTCTCTCTTCTCATCTCTCTCTAAAAGAGAGAGCGAGCGACATAGATAAATAGAGAGAGATAGAGAGAGAGAGAGAAATAGAGAGAAGGTGAGGGAAACAGACGAACACAGAGAGTGGTTCCCTAGTATAGAATCCTACTGACAGATCAGTTGTGAAAAGTCATTGCGCTGTTACGTGCGTTTCGCACCGAGAAGCCGGGCAAACCTGGCAGGGTTTCACCTGGTCCATTAGACCTGGTTTGAGGAGCTTCTTGTCTCCAGAGCCACAGGGGTGTTGGGTAACAGTGGTTACAGCAGTAGGGCTTTGACACAACCTGGTCTCATACACTTGTGGTTCTATTTGATGTTGGGCTATTTTGGGCTTTGTCCTGTACTTTTATGAGCTCGATTTAGTTTTACGTGAATTTGGAAATTTTTCTCATGAATTATACACTAATGTGTTTTTTTACGTTATGTTATTTTGGAGTTTGTCTTGACATTTATGGCTCGTTTTGATGTTACGATATTTCGGATTTTGTCTGGTAAAGTGGTATAGGAATATGGTGTGGCTTGATTTTATGTCTCGTTGTTTTTGGTTTAGTCCCATTAATATAATTTTGGTTCAATTTGATGATACGTTTTTTTTTTTACTTTGTCTTGTACATTAAATTAGTTGTATTGCTCGATTTTGCTATTACATCGCTTTAGACTTTGTCTCAAATTTGCCTTGTATATTTATGAAACATTTATGGATCAATCTGATGTTATTTTGGGTTTTGTCTTGTACACGGCGCAAACCTGGCAGTGTTTCACCTGGTCCATTATGCCAGGCTTGAGGGGCTTCTTGTGTCTAGAGCTACAGGGGTGTTGGGTAACAGTGGTTACAGCAGTAGGGCTTTGACACAACCTTCTCTCACGTTACGTTATTGTAGACTTTGTCTGGTGAATGCGCCTACGGTTCTATTTTGATGGTACGTTGTTTTGGACTTTGTCTTGTGCATTTGACAATGTGACTCGGTTTGATTTTAGGGTGTTTTGGATTTTGTCTCATTTGTACACTTATGGTTCTATTTTATGTTACGTTTTTTGGACTTTGTTTTGTACTTTTATAGCTCGATTTACTGTTACGTTATTTTGAACTTTGTATCTTACACTTAATGTTCTGTTTAATGTTACGTGGTTTTTTAATTTGTCATATAGCTCGAAATTGATATTATGTTTTTGGACTGTTTTTATGTGTGGCTTCATTTCATGTTACGTTATTTTGGTCTTTGTTTTGTACATTAATTTTATGCCCGATTCGATGTTATGTTTTGGGGGGATTTCGAGGGGTTACTAGCTGTATTGGGGCTTCAAACTTAAATTTGTTGTACGTCTTCATTCCCAACAAACATTCGTTTTTAATGATTCAAACACAGTGTCAAGGAGATGTTACATCACTGAGGCCATTAGCAAGAACACTCTTGTTCAGTCGCTATTCTTTCAGTTTCAAAAACGAGAATAGGAGCTATAACTTTTACATAGAGACCAGAACTCAGAAGTACGTTGTGTAGAAGTATGCTGGAAGTGACAATGATCGAAAAATTATTGCGCCTTGTGGGATTGGAAGTGTCGGCTTGTAGATGCGTCAGCACCGAATCGCCTTGCCTTAAAAAAAAGAACAGGGTTTAATGCAAATGTAACCATTGTGTTTCCTTAAAGCAGGAAAATGTTCGGTTCTTGTTTGAATTGGAAAATATTCCTAGGTTTATCTTTAGTTAGTCAGTGAGTCTGATTATTGTCAAACGTCTGCATCAAGGTTATATCGTGGAATGGCACCAAGACTAACGTATGAAAGTTTTACCTGCTCCCATGTAAAGACAGTGCTGGTAATCTAGTTCTGCTGTCTTAGCTGATAACATTACACTGACACAGGCTAAACCAGTACAGAACGATAATGGGGCAAATAAAATTTAACCTATTGTAGATTTCAAACCGGGAATCTACCGACTGGTAGACCCACGCTCTACCACATGTGGTAGTTCGCCCCCCGTTTAGAAGGGAGATACGGGGTGTATTTGTTTTTTTTATTTATACAAAATTATCTGTGGAGTTTTGTTTTTTTCCAAGAAAAATGTTAAACTCATTTCTCAGTGTTACGAAGCAAAGAGCATCAGTCTCCGCTTTGATGAATCCATAGGCTCTTAAGGCTTAGAGCTCTAGATAAATGGATGAAACCAAGGCGGTTCGAGCGGTCAAACGTAAAGCTAAAGGTCTTACACGAATAGTGATGCCGATTTGTCTGGTGTCTGAGGGACATGCTAGGGGAATAACAGATCGATGTAAGAAACAATTATTTTTTTTTATCTCTATCATTCTCTCTTTCTAACTCTCTTTTTTTCTCTTCTTTTCTCTTTTCATTCCTTTTTCTCTCTATTCCTATATCTCTCTATCTCTCATCTCTCTTTTACTTTCTCTCGTTGTGTCCTTGTTTTTTCTAGAATGACTGAGACATGCTTACCCAGTAACCATGATCTGTCGTTGTGTGCCAGACTTTTCTTGGAACCCGTACGCGAAATATCCTAGTTAACAGCGATGGGCGTACAGAAATCAGCCGACTTAACAAAAAGACTGTTCAATAAAACACTTCCTCCTTGACGTGGATAATGAACTGAAGTGGAGGCGCGTGTCTGTGCGATCGGGTAGCACTTTGATTTCTACCAATCACTGCTCTCGTGGCCTATCCATGAAACAAATGCAAACGTTGGCAACAGTTATAATTGGGAGTATTTCGGAGGTTTTGTTAGGCCTAATTTGGTTTGGTAAATTTAAACAAATTTATTTTTACAGGGTTTTTTTAATCTTTCGTTCTTATTATATCTTCCTCGAGCCCTACCTATGTCTCTTTCTCTCTTTCCTTCACGATGTCTCCCTCTCTATTTCACTCTCTCACGCTCTATCTTTTTCCTCTCTTTCTCTCTCTCCCTCTCTCTCTCCCACTCTCTTTTTTTTTCTTTCTCCCCCCCCTCTCTCTCTTTTCTCTGTTTCTCTCTCTTCATATCTCCCTCTTTCTCTCTCTTTTTTCTCTCTCTTTCCGTTCCTTAGTCTAATAGCCCTACTTCCAAGAATGAACAAAGAAGATATAAACAAGAACACAATCGTAGAGTAGCGAAGTGAACCATCCAAAGCTCTGTTGATCTTCGTTAAAGTTCATCAGTTGATATTGGTTTACGCATGAGAATATTATATAGAAATCATAGAAATTTCTGTTATGAATTGTATAACGAAATTTTGATTGATGTCTCCATTTATTGAAATTACGTAAGGAATAAGAACATTTTCGAGTATGGGTAACTATCCTAGATCAAACTATTAAGCAATGAATCACCGATTAGATTTCAAACAAAATGTAATTTGAAGCTCATTCGTCTTCTAAACCATTCGCCTTTTTGCCAAAGCAAGTCAGATAAAGTGAAAAACCATGACATTCATGAATATCTAACTGACCTTCTGTGACAATTCACTGGGAACAAAAATTAATCTCCCTTGAATCAGTCTGCCCATACATTTCGACTATCGCTATTCATCCCCGCAAAACGATTATGAGGCCGGACAAGATTTTATGTAATAGCTAGAATGATATTTGAACTACTTACGCCTCCAATATTTCCATTTATGTAATGTCTCGGCAATTTTATATTTTGATTTACTTAAAGCAGTTCTTATGGAAAATTCCGATATATTTTTTTTATTGGTGATTGAACTTTATTTTTTCCTGATTTGATTTTTAAAATATTTAAATATCTGCTATTTAATAGATGATTGTTAATGAAATTTCTTGGATATAATAACGTTGACAATGCTACATAAATTCTGAACCAAATTAATTTTTTTTCAAGGCTCAAATTGAACTGCAGACAAATCAGACTTTATTGTTACTTTGAGACTGACGGATGTTCTTTGTACGCCGTAACTCGCTTTGAAAAGGTGCCCTCAATTTTGGATGGCTTCTTTGCTTTTGACTTGCTCCGCCAATTTTAATATTACAAGCCACAAATATTCCAGAACCTTCATTCGCTACGGCCCTCGACAAAAAGCTGTTATCTTACTAGGTAGCTTTTTGATAAAGCCTAACAAAATATATAAAAGATTATAAAAGCGTTCGCGTTTATTGACAAATAAATTATAATATGTATTTGATAACGTCTTTTATTTTGCGTTGCAGTAAAAGTTCTTCCAGTTTTTCTTATCAGAAAGACTTTTAGATGAAAGAAAATTGTGTCCAGAACTTTAACTTCACCAAAGTGCTTTGTGGGCATGATAAGGATTGTATGAATCAAGTTCACTTAGGGTGATGGGTGATCTAAGTCGGCACTAATTTAACTGTCGATTGAGACAAACTTGAAATCGTGTGTGTTCATATTCATTAGGTTGGCACATGTGTCGTCACAGCTTAAAACAAAAGACATTGTGGTTCTGTTTCTGGGTGCTCTTCAGTTGTTCATTTTTCATGTTTCAGTGAATGAAGAAAACAGTTCTTATGAATCGGAAATGTCCAGGTTTTTTATTTCAATTCTTTGTTGCTGTTTTTTTTCAAACTTTGATTTTTAGGTGTGTTTTTTGTTTTGTTTTGTTTTGTTTGTTTTTATCTCACAAGTCATTCAGTCCCTTTTGATCAAGACCAATTTGCATAACATTTTGCTTATCGCACACATCAAAGGAAGCAACAATCAGCTTTCTTTGTTGTTATGCTGATCCCATGAAGAAGTTTCTAAATCTAATGATGGGTATTATTCTCCTTTATCATTTATTCAAGGACAAAATTTATATGAATTAATACATCCCCCCTGTAGAAGGGAATACAGACTCTGCTCCCACATTTATTCCCTTCACGTAGAGTCTGACAAAACGCCTCAGTAGCTGGCTTTAATCAAGTTCTACCCACAACAAAAGGAAAAAAAGGTATAAAGAGAAGAAAGTCGATCCGAGAGATGTCAGATCAGAAGAAAGTTCTTTCTCCCGTCATAACGCAGTAGATTGAATTTTGTCTCAGGGAAATGATTTTTTAGTCAAACAATGCTGCTGATCTACGTTTTAGTTCAAGCGAAATGAAGATGATTACAAAGTAACTTACTGCTGTCATACTTAATGTCGCATACCTTCACAATAGTATTTTTCCTAACTTTCAGTGAAAATAAATACATGGGTGAAATAATGCACTCATCTTGGGTTATGGTGCTTTATAAAATTAATCAATATTATGAGTTTGGTTGAGGGGTGACTTTATTAATCAACTCATTTCAATAACAGGGACCAGTTGAGGTACAGTCTCTTCTGTATTGTGAAAGAGGAACTTGTCGTGCAAAGAGCAGACCAACTCACCTCATTGAAGCAATTGATCTATTTATGTTAAAGTTGTTAAGTTGACACAGAATTATACCGAGATTTGTTTTGGTTTGGTTTCTTTGTTTTTTTGCTTTAAGCCCACTCGTTCTACACAGTAGCAATGTAAATTATTCTCTATAGAGAGAGTTCCCTCTCTCCGGGTTTAACGTCTCCTATGTTTCCTTAAGGGATCATATATGGCGGCAATGTACATTTTTGCAACGTAATATTTTAATGTTGGCTGACTTTTACTATAAAAAAAGATTAGAAATAGCAATCAAACCCAAAAAACGAGAAAGAAATCATATGTTTATAATGATGTCCCATAAGCGTGTTTCATAGCCAGGTATTTCTTTGGGAAAACATTTTTAATTTCTAAAGGTATGGATTCTGAGGAAACATAATTTCGAGTTTTAGCACACTTTGAACATCATCTGTAATCCTTCAATTTTGTCTATCTCACAATCCCTACGAATTTCTTGGGTTCTCAACTTGTACGTAAAAAAAAGATTTATTGAACACAAACATGTGTTGTGAAATATATTGAAGGCGTCGTTTCTAACGCTTGCAGACTATCTACAGCACTCTTGATCTTGCATCATACCTTTTGAAAGCTATTTCTAATCGACAGAGGATTAAACTTTAATATTATTGCCTGCTGCTAGCACCTCGTGTGTTGGTTTGATCAGATTACTTGGTGTAACATATGCCGGAACACCTGGGGCTCAGATCGAAACCTGTCTGGTCGACAGCTGCGTTTCTTGTGGGACGCCAACCTGGGGTATCCCTAGCCCTCAATTAGAAATTCAAGGGGTGTTGGAAAGGGGAGGGAGGGGGGGGGGCGCAGGTGACGCCAGGATTAGGGTGTCGGTTCCTGATGCAAGAGGTTGTATTTGAACCCCGTTCTGGTTTGATCGGTGCGAGGTTTTTAAAAATAAAATGCAGGGTCGCCGATGTAAACAACCGTTGGGATTTAGAAACAGAGTGAGCTACAGCATTAAAATATTAAAACATTATCATTCGTGACAGTTCACATTGATATTCTGGCAGGGCAGTAGGCGAAACAAAAGATTACTCTCTGGGTATCATTTGTCCTTACTATGATAACATTTAAAAGAAATAGGTTATTGTTTCCCTTTTTATTCAAAAATATGTTCACTTCATTCGATTTGGTGACTTTGCCTGTTATTTTTAGAAGAATCGAGTCGTTGCCAATATGATATGATCAGCTGTGTCTAGAGTGATATTGCCGTAAAGGAATTTTCTTTGGAGCCTCTTGTTCTTAAGAGTTACAGCGATTAGCAATGCCGCATTGCACAATATTTCATTACCTGGGTTGTTGTTGTTTTTATTTCTCTAAATTACAACGTTAAGAAGCGCGCAGGATTTCTTAGACTTACATCTGACAATTTTACGAGCTGCCATACAGAGACATAAAGGAGATACGAGGATGTTCGTCTCATACGGTAACAATATAGTTTACCGAAACCGATGCAGACACAAGCAAACAAGGGTGTTCGATTGGGGATCGAATCAGGAAGTTCTAAATTTAGAAGTTGCGCGCTCCAATGTTGAACAACTTTCCCCACCCTTTTTTTCGCTTCGCATGACTTAATATGAGTATTATAATTTAACACTAAATTAAATTAATAAAATAATAATTAATACACACGCAGTAACAGTCGGTGGATGGTAATCGAAATCGATAAAAAGGTGATAACGTAAACGGAAAGAGAAAAAAACTGTTTCACACGCAGATGAAAAAAAAGCAACGATTCTGCAGTCAGTATTATAATACTAGTGTCACCCTAGATTCTAAGCTTGCGATACTGACTACTGGCTCACGCGCAGAAGCACCAGTGGCATCGGAAGTAGGTCAAGCAAATCCTGAATAGAAATGCCGCTTTTTGTGGAAATTCCCATTCATTAAGCTCTCAGCGGTGTCGCGTCAGATGCGCTGTTTCTGTAGTTCTGTACCTCATTCTGTCGATAGACCTCCCTCAAATCGTGTGTGAGGAATATCGATATGATCCTGTTGCATGGGTTTATTAACTATTCTATGTACTGTGCATCTGATTCTTTCTGAATCTGTCTTTATCTCTCTTTCACTCCTTCTATCTCTATTGCTCTCACTTCCCCCCTCCCTTTTCACTCCACGCACTGTCTGTATGTCTGTCTGTCTACCTACCTCTCTCCTCTCATGTATCTTTATTCCTATCAACCTTTGTCTTCCCTACTCCCTGTATGTCGGTCTGTTTGCCTCTCTCTGTCTTTGTCTCTCTCTCTCTCTCTCTCTCTCTTTTTTTCTTCTTTTTTTTTTTCTTTGTTTT
>RQTK01000214.1:62500-84496 GCA_003991915.1 Elysia chlorotica | reverse complement strand
TCCTCTTAGTTTCTGAGCCCATTCAGCTTCGCTCTCTCTCTCTCTCTCTCTCTCTCTCTCTTTCTATCTCTCTCCCCTCTCTTTCTCTTTCTTGGTCTCACACATACACACACATACTCTCCCTCCCCTTCTCTCTCCTCTCTGTCTCTGTCTCTCTCTCTCTCTCTCTCTCTCTCTCTCTCTCTCTCTCTCTCTCTCTCTCTCTTTCTGTCTCACACACACGCACACATACTCTCCCTCTCCTTCTCTCTCTATCCCTATCTGTCTTTTTTTTCTTGCCTCGTGCTCAATCAATCTCTCACTCCGTTCTTCTCTCTATCTATCCCTTTCTTCATCTCTCTCTCTCTCTCTCTCTCTCTCTCTCTCTCTCTCTCTCTCTCTCTCTCTGTCTCCTGTCTGTTTACCCCTATGTTTCTCTGATCAATACCAAGTGCCTTTCGTCAGAGCAATCTGTGCGATGCTGTGGCGAGCGGCAGGCATCTTGCTGAGGCCAGCATGTTTTTTCTCCGATTTATGCAAACACGCTTTTGATTTTAATGCTTGGACGCGCCATGGGAGTCTGTTCGATATTGAAGTGCTTCGCTCATCACATGGATGTTCGGTGGCCGTGGTTCTATTGCATGATTCGATTTAAACATTAAACATAATTATATTGTAAAATTTACTTAAACTGTTTTTAATAATTCTACTGTATGATTTTCTTTAAACATTTACCATTTTTGTATTGTATGATTCAGTTTAAACATTTAAAATAGTTATTCTGCATGATTCAGTTTAAACATTTACCATAATTATATTGTATGATTCAGTTTAAACATTTACCATAAGTATATTGTATGATTCAGTTTAAACATTTACCATAATTATATTGTATGATTCACTTTAAATATTTAAACTGAATCTGTAAAACGAAATTATTCAATCCTTTTTCAAGCGCGTAGAATTTGCCTCTACTTTGAAGATAAAAAGAACACCGTAAATATTGACATCAAAGTTTGTTAAAGATCGATAATGCTCTTAACTCATCGATTAGAGTATAACACAAAGCGGTGATTTTTACGAAGAAGGCTCATTTTAACATGTTTCTTTTTTATATTTTCTAATAAGGCGAGTATACGTCACAGCAATTTTTGTTTGATTTTTTATAATACTTTTACCGATTAAGACAGACTTTTCAATAACGTCCTTGGTTCATAGTGATGCGTATTTGATATGTCTTCAGTTTGACATCGACAAAAATTATAGTTAGTCTAAGATCGATGTTAGTCTCAAAGAGATGCAAATAATGTGGACTAATGTTAGTTTAAGGCCGAATGTTAGTTTTAAGACTTTTGTTAACCTGGGATCAATAGTAGTCCGCCAATGATCAAAGTTGTTACTCTGGCATTCGGATATCATCCTGGAACTTTTTTTTCCTAAACATGTGTTAGTTCCAGACAAATAATGGAACCGGCTTATGAGTCACACTGGTCCGGTATCTTGTTACTCAGAGTCTGATGTTAGCTCAAAGTTTGGTACCAACTACCGTCTAACAATTATTATTTCATATAAGATAAGATAATAACTGCATTAGTCCACGTGGCGAATTTTATTTGGTTACAGTGTAGCAAATATTCACAGATTACAAAAGTCTACACACATCCGCACACAAAAACACACAAACATTATTGACATCAATCTTTATAAAAAAAAAAAAAAGATAAATAATAATTTATAACCTGGCTGTACACTAACTGGTGTAGTGAAATTAATGAAATTGCCTACATGTCAATACGGGTTTTAGGTGAGAGAAGTCTACCACTGCGTGATCTGATCTTTCGTAACGAGGGAAGAGAGGTTGCTTGTCACCTTTCAGTATGTATGCGATGCAATATTTTCATAAAGGAACGTCAGATGGCGAGGTAGTCTGCAGCCGCCTTGTTTCCTACTGATTTGATAGGTGTCAGTAGGTGTCAGTGATGACAGGCTGAAAAAGAGGCCATGGTGAACTTGCTTCGTGGCATCACGTAAAATTGTCATACCTTACCCCTTGAGACCAGTCGTCAAGATAGCGTAGATCCTGACGATAAGTGATGTGAAACAAAACACAGCATACATAAACAGAGGAAAAGTCACCTTTTACCATCTTGGTAGTATTCTAAGATATGCCGAGTGGACTTTTCATTCGATCGCAATTATCTCAACTGTTTTATTCCCCGTTAAAAGCGTTCTTCGCGCGGTTGGTTTTAACACCAGAATGTACGATAGAGTTTACTTGTAACACCGACTGTGAAGATAAAATACTTGTTAGGCTTGGATAGCAAGATACAAATAAATAACGGAACTAGTCAAAGTGCTTTTATAGATTTAAAACTAAAGGTTTAAGATCTGTTAAGTCTTTAAAGGAATAAAAGTTCATGGAAATTTGATTTTAACCGTGGCTTTATTAGTGACATGTTGAACAGAACAAGCAGATGTGATACACAGCTTGATGACTTGGCAAACAAGCTAAAGATTTTCTGGTTTTGAGGTAAAACACTATGCCTTTCAATGATTGGTTAGAGCTCCTCCTAACAGTGCAATAACGTGAAGTGTTGTTGCTGGTTGGGTACATGTCCTACATTATTCTTTCCGAGTACATTTGATAGAATTTTATTTTTCTTCCCTAATTCTTAATCTCTAATCCACCCTGTGCCTGGACTCATACGGTTTGGACATCGATTCTCAAATGTGTTCGGTTTGCAGTTGCCTGACGTGCTAGGGTTAAAGTTTGTATGTTTGTATGAAATACGGCACATCGTACAGTCACGGCTCCACTGTATCCATCGCCCCCAGGTGGTTGTGTGTGTGTGTGAGTTTGCTTGTTTTGTTGTTGTTTTTTGTTGTGTTTTTTTTTTGGGTCGACTATACTTCTTGGTCCTTTTGTAATCGACCTAAGTGAAACAGCTCAGCTTAATTTCCACCGTCATTCCTCAGACTAATACGTCCGATCCAACCCTACATGTCCTCTATTGCTTCACATACATCCTCTCCGCCCCTGACATCTCCAGAACTGCTATACTCGGAGTTTGTAGCTGCAAACCGATCTTCAACATTCTGAAATATTATTTTACTCTGGTAGTTGTGGAGTTTCTCTTCTACTACTTTTGTTGACTTCTACGTCTCACATCTAACAGGTTTGTTTGTTTGTTTGTTTGTTGCTTAGCGTCCAAGTTCAGCACTATATATACCGTATTGTGGGTGGATTCCAAGGCTACCGTCTAACAATGTGACTTGCTGCCACACATAGACAGTGCGGGTATACCATGACCCCTGCCACCCTCAATTAGCATTATACTTACACTGACCCAACCAGTAGGGAACGAAATTGAACAAATACATGTTTTACCGTTCTAGGCTGCGAAACAGGAGGTTTGAGGCTCTATCACTTGCGTCAATTCTACGCTTTGCCTAGAGGGACTGACAAGACAAGGCTATTACCCTTTGCCTAGAAGGACTGACAAGACAAGACTATATCACTTGTGTCAATTTTACCCTTTGCCTAGAGGGACTGACAAGAGAAGGCTATATCACTTGTGTTAATTCTACCCTTTGCCTAGTGGGACTGACAAGACAAGGCTATATCACTTGTGTTAATTCTACCCTTTGCCTAGTGGGACTGACAAGACAAGGCTATATCACTTGTGTTAATTCTACTCTTTGCCTAGTGGGACTGACAAGACAAGGCTCTATCACTTGCGTTAATTCTACCCTTTGCCTAGTGGGACTGACAAGACAAGGCTATATCACTTGCGTCAATTCTACCCTTTGCCTAGTGGGACTAACAAGACAAGACTATATCACTTGCTTAATTCTACCTTTGCCTAGTGGGACTGACAAGACAAGCTATATCACTTGCGTTAATTCTACTCTCTTGCCTAGTGAAGGCTCTATCACTTGTGTTAATTCTACTCTTTGCCTAGAGGGACTAACAAGAGAAGACTATATCACTTAAGTTAATTCTACCCTTTGCCTAGTGGGACTAACAAGACAAGACTATATCACTTGCGTTAATTCTACTCTTTGCCTAGTGGGACTGACAAGACAAGGCTATATCACTTGCGTTAATTCTACCCTTTGCCTAGTGGGACTGACAAGACAAGTCTATATCACTTGTGTTAATTCTACTCTTTGCCTAGTGGGACTGACAAGACAAGTACCCAACCAGTAGGGAACGCAACAGCCAGGATTCGAACTCGGGACCTTTGGCGTCGGAAGCCGATGTTCTACCCCTGGACTACCGCGCCCGCCTCATTCTGTGCAGCCTGTACCAATCGCCCCCAGGCGGTTGTGTGTGTGTGTGAGTTTGCTTGTTTTGTTGTTGTTTTTTGTTGTGTTTTTTTTTTTGGTCGACTATACTTCTTGGTCGTTTTGTAATCGACCTAAGTGAAACAGCTCAGCTTAATTTCCACCGTCATTCCTCAGACTGATACGACCTATCCAACCCCATCTACATCTCCTCTATTGCTTCACATACATCCTCTCCGCCCCTGACATCTCCAGAACTGCTATACTGGGTGTTTGTGGCTGCAAACCGATCTTCAACATTCTGAAATATTATTTTACTCAGGTAGTTGTGGAGTTTCTCTTCTACTACTTTTGTTGACTTCCACGTCTCACATCTAACAGGTTTGTTTGTTTGTTTGTTGCTTAGCGTCCAAGTTCAGCACTATATAGCTCAAACTGTGGGCGGGTCCCAAGACATAGACAGTGCGGAGATACCATGATCCCTGTCTCAGTCGTTAACATTATACTTACACTGACCCAACCAGTATGGAACGAAATTGGACAAATACATGTGCTACCGTTCTAGGCTGCAAAACAGGAATTTTGACGCTCTATCACTTGCGTCAATTCTACTCTTTGCCTAGTCGGACTGACAAGACAAGGCTCTATCACTTGTGTTAATTCTACTCTTTGCCTAGAGGGACTCACAAGAGAAGACTATATCACTTGTATTAATTCTACCCTTTGCCTAGTGGGACTGACAATACAAGGCTATATCACTTGTGTTAATTCTACCCTTTGCTTAGAGGGACTGACAAGACAAGGCTCTTATGTCCATTGATATCACCGTAATGGCCACGTCAATTTTAAATTTCCCCAAGAGAGGTCAGTAAATATCTTTCAATAAATGTATTTTTTCCATGCATGGGTTCAATGAACTTTTTGTTATAAGTCTAGGTTCTACTAATGTTACCCTGTCATTAGTGTCAATATGCTGAAGTGACGAGCTATGTCTAATAGCAGCTCTTCTGCCACTTCTGAAAAAGTAGCTGCGTCAGTAATGGTCTAGCGGGACGGGAGTCTATGACTGTAAAGCACTTTGACCGGGGAAGCGTAGCCGGACTGGGCTAGCCATGGAAATCGATCGTCCACTCATTTTCTCATGTGCGGGTTTATCCTGTTGTCTAATTAAACGCCATGTGCTATAAAAAACCGCAAACGATAACTTTTTTGGATGAGGTTAAGTTTTGTGACGCATAATTACAACATTAAACGTGATTATGAAATCCCAACGATTAATTTTGACGATACTATGTGTTCAACTTATGGGTTTTTTTTTCGAATGGGTTTTTCATTTTTTTTTAAAGTGTGCAACACCAGCGCCAAGATGTACTTTTTAGCTGTTTTTAAAAATGTTTTAAAAAATACTTTGTATTCCTTCTTAAATAATTATGTGTGATTAAAAAGAGAGCTGCGGATCCATATTTTTATGTAAAAAAAATTAGATTGTCGTACGTCTGTTCTGTTGTGACGTTTGGTTGTGTTGTTTCATTTTCTTTTTATTGTTTGGAGAGGGCGAAGGTGTTTGTTATTTGTTTTGTTGCTGTCATTTTTCATTCTGCTTTTAATTATTGCAACAGCAAGATCTCACCCTCTCCTTAAATTTTATCAAACTGCATATACTAAAGTAGAAACTTTTCTTTCTTACAACAACGGAAAGTCATTAAATATATCTCCACAATAGTCACAAAATACAGAAAAAAAATAATTCAAAATATTTCACGCAATTTAAAAATATAAACTTGTTTCGTTCGACATACATATTCTCATTTCAATCGTCTCTGGCTGTTTTCTGTGGATTTTTTTTTTCTGCTGGGTACTCATGTAATAAGCCTGACCTACAGGGTCCGCCATTGGAAAAAAGATTACATGGACTCGTCTCGGAGACGGGATCATCCCAGGAGGCCACGGGCTTCAATCTTGCCCCGCCAATCGCGCTAATGGGCCGGGAGGGAAAGCTGCCAGGGAAAATATCTCGTCTTCTCAGAGAAAAAAGGTGTTTTTCCCGGAACTCTGAGGTCTTTCCTCATCAGAGGAAGCTAGACTTCCTGTTTGCGTATGTGTGTGTGTGTGTGTTTATGTATAGTGGTTGATTAGGTGGATGGAATGACTAAAACCAGTAGAGGCGATGGGTTAATAGACAGGGAGAAGAGGATGGCGTTACAGTTTGAGATAGAAAGGAAAATGCACTGAGAGAAGTAAGAAAGATGTATAATGCGAGAAATAGAGAGAGGGATGGGGCAGACAGACAGACAGAAAGGCAGGCAGGCAGACGGAGAGACAGACAGAAAGACAGAAAGAGGGAGAGAGGGAGAGAGAGAGAGATTAAGCGTGGAGGATAAATATAGGGAGATTATCAGAGAATAAACAGATAGAGACAAAATAGTGAATGAGATAGTGGAATACAACGGGAAATAGAGAATTACACACAGCGACAGAAAGATAAAGAGAGACAAATAGACAGAGTGAGACAGAGAGAAGGGAGGGTGAAAGGATAATGCAGTGGTTTTAAATATTCGATTTCAATTTTAAGTCATTTTCCTTTACGTAACTCAATTTTCTTATTCTTTTCTCATAATCTCGAACGCTCACCAACTACTCAAACAACGGCAGCAATTTTAAAGCAGGCTTTATTTTCCCCTAGAGAAATTTCAATAACTTGCTTAATCGTTTGAAAAACATTTTGTTATCAGGGCTGTATTTTTCTTCTCTGTTTCTTAAGCTATGCGCTAATTTTGTCACAATTTACCATCTATGGGCGCCAAGATAAAGTGTGTGATAATACAGGTTTGAATATCAGTTCTGGTGTTTAAATTATGTCGTCTTTGAAGGGAAAATACCGCATACTGCACAGGATTAGTTTCAATCCACAATGATTATTTTTATATTGCAACCTCTTTTTTATAAAAGCAATTTTTCAAGCTATATTTGTTGAGTTTTTGTGTTTCCAATCTCTCTTGATACGCAATTTTGTATCGGCAATTGTTATGTCTTAACGTATTACAATATTGATTTTTTTTTTCAATGTAAAGCTTAATGCCACAGAGAAATAAATGTTTGTTTCGTGTAAGTTTTCTTTTTGTTTTTTCTTTGTTGCTGGTGTAGTTTAGTTTGTTTTATTGCTGCAGTTTTTCTTGTTGTTTTCAAATTATTGCGTCTTTTCTCTTTGTTCTATTTTGTTGGGTTTTTTTTTTTATTTTACCATGCTGCTGGCTTATCTTTATTGTTGGATTTTATGGGGGGTTTTCTTAGTGTTGTCTTGTTTCGAGAATTTTCTTGGTCGTAACAAGCCGTTGTTCTAAAGATCTTAGAAAATAGAGGATGGACTCTTTGATAAGTCCGCGCTCTGTCATTGAATATTGTAAGAGTAAGTTGATAAATCAAAATTGAGAGTAGTTTTTGTTTTTATCTTTTTGATTTTAGAATGTTGTGACATAATTAGACGTAAGCACAAACTAGTTATACATAGGCCGTCTTGATTTAAGTTATAAAAAGTCCGCTCGTTCATTTTTTTGTTACGCTAGACGTAGTAACAAATATTTATACATTACATAAAACGTCTTGATTTAAAACATGAAAAATACCCCCCCCTCCCCCCCCCCTCTTTTTTTACTGTTACAATTTGTTTCAGCATAAATAGACGCTATAAAAATGTGCATTCTGAATCATCTGTATTTAAAATTTAAAAAAAATACACGAAAATTCACCGGCAGAGTGAGTGTCAAAGTCATTTTCAGAAGCGGAGCGCAGTTTTCGACCTGAGTGAGTAATCAATGACTTCCCTAGCGCTCCCGCGGGACTAACGCTCCTGTAGTGCGCGTGTGTAATGCATGGAGCGGACAGGAATATCAGCTCCAGTGACTTACTAAGTTGTTGGTAGACGGTGATAGAAAGATTTAGGAGATAAAGGGGAAAGGGGGAGATAGAGAGAACGGAGAGAGAGGGGATGGAGACAGGTATAGAAGCACAGAATGGGAGACAGAGAAATGGAGAGAGAGAGAGAGAGAGAGAGAGAGAGAGAGAGAGATTCACACAGAGAGGCATATTGACAAAAAAATAGACAGACTTCATGACAGGCAGGCGCACAGACACACCGACATGCCTATAATACAGAAATACAGCTGGAATTTTTACGCGTGTATGTATTTGAGATAAGTAGTATTGAAACAAAAACAATCATTTACCACCTAATTTGTATGAATTGATCTCCGCTCGGCAATACGTTTTTTAACTAAAAAACAAAGCAAAAAATAGATATTAAAGCAAGAAAGGTTACAAATCGAAAATTACCAAATTTTAAAAAATTTTAAGCGACCATCAACGACAAAATTACCCGCTTGGAATATAAATAGTTAATATGTCAACATAATATCGTGCATAATTGTCATAAAAATACAACCATCGTCTTAAATATACCAGTAGTGTTATATACGACAACAAAATGTTCACGTTTTAAAAATCATTTAAATATATAATCATAAAATCGGTTTTTAAATACGGGTATTTATCAAACATCTTAACTTTAAATAAAGCTGGCTTGACGGCAAAGCACTGATAATGCGGGTACCATCTGGGTCGAGGTGAATTTGCAGCGGTCTTATGTTCCACAGGGAATCAAAAGGCTTACACAAAACTTAACTTACACTAGTGGTAAATAGTAACAATAAATTATAAATAATGACTTTCTTCATAAAACGGTTTAACTGCTACTAATAATTATAACAAAGAAAAGTGGCTATGCAAGAAACGTATGTAAGCAGATAATATAAATAAAAGATTGTTGAAGAAACAATTCGTGTGTTTTTGTTTGAAATCTAACAGACTCTTCGACTTGTAAACGGCTGGACCGAGTAATTGCAAACACACACAAAAAAAATCATAAAAAAACAACGATATCAGGTGACCTTTCATACAAAGAGAAGTCACTCTAACATTCTGCCACGGTGGTAGACCTACTTGTGGTACGGTGGACTCCAGTGCAGGAACGTGTCTTCAAGGAATTCCCAAACCGTATAAGAGTCTGGCAAGCACCCAACAGGAAATGGAGATAGAGTTTCCGTGTAATGGATTTGTATCAGAAACCTGACGAAAGCGGAGCTAATAGCACAAGCTCCAAGTCGGTTGCAAAATCATATAGGATGAAAGGGTGCGTTCATACAGTTTGCTTGTGTTGTGAGTATAATGTTTCGACAATTATATTGATGAAGCTTGTCATTATTATTGCTACTGCTGCCACAGCTATACTACTACTACTACTACTACTACTACTACTACTACTACTACTACTACTACTACTACTACTACTACTACTACTACTACTACTACTACTACTACTACTACTACTACTACTACTACTACTACTACTACTACTACTACTGCTACTACTACTACTACTACTACTACTGCTACTACTATGCTATACTACTGTACTGATGTACTACTATAATGTACTACTGTACTACATGTATTATACTACTACTACTACTACTACTACTACTACTACTACTACTACTACTACTACTACTACTGCTGCTACTGCTATTACTACTACTACTACTATTACTACTACTACTACTACTACTACTACTACTACTACTACTACTACTACTACTACTACTACTACTACTACTATTACTACTACTACTTTCTCCTTTTATTCTCTCACCCTCTCTCACTCTCTCTCTCTCTCTCTCTCTCTCTCTCTCACTCTCTCTCTCCCTCACTCTTTCTCGCTTCCTTGTCTTATAATACCCTGTGTATCCATGAGTTTTCGTTCACATAGTACTATGATCTTCTATATTTTACATTGTTTATTAGGTCTAAGTCACGTCCAAAAATAGAAGGCCAAGTCACCGAACTGAACGAAATGGGAAGGATAAACGTGAATTTATTTCCTGTAATTTTAAGCATAGATAGAACAGACTCATACTTAGAGAGTATATTTCAGCCCACACAATCAACCTACACTGCAAAAGTTTAAACTCTAAGTGCGCGCTGTTTTTGGAGCATTTTTGAAAATTCGTAAAATTTATGATTAGTGATTTTATATCTATTGTTTCTAAATAATAGACGCACAGCGAGATGGGAAGATGTTTAAAGTATATCTCACTTTGATTCTTGCTGCAAGTTTATGTAGATTTCGGCGACTTAGCATTCTATTTTTGGACGCCTTGGTGTAAGTGCAAAAAAGTAGTTTCGTGTATTTTACCAACATCTGTATGGAAGAGGTAGTTCACAGTTCTTTGGGGAAGACGACCTGAAACCGCCTTATGCGTGTACCTCAGTTCAAACGCACGGTATAACCTGTTGGCTGCCTTTCTGCTGACTCCCATTATTTTAAAAATAAACGTCAAGTAATAAAAAAAAATGTGCGAAAAAAAACATCACTTGGCATCATGTATGCGTAGCGGACGGGATTCCCATATATTAAAAACAAGTTTGAATTTTGTTACGTTCTCTTTGCAAGTTAACGAGTTTTGCAGAGATCTATTGGAAAGAAGGTGTGCCTCTATGTTAATGGTTTTACCTTTAAGGTGTTCGTTTAAAAATACTGAGACTTGGTTTACACCGTGCAATTTACCGCCCCGTAGTGCTTTCATCATTATTCATTATTTTAAGTGTACTACAAAGCAAAAATGACTTAGTTCAATCTAGCACTAAGTGAACTGTGATATTAAGTTGGTTTTAAGTTAGTTGTTTGAATGACTATCAAAATTGCAGTACTATTTCACCTAAATCAGATGCACAGCTAGTTTATTGCTATTTGGTGCTGATTTTTTTTTTACCATGGGTGTGGTTGGTTCAGTTCACTTTCTTAACATTAATGTCAACAGCAAAGATATTTTATGGAGGGACATCTGACTATTTTTATACTGCAACACAAATAGTGCGGGGTACAGTGTATAAGGACTCGTGTCTCAGCAGCCCACATAATAATGTCACCGGCCCAATCTGTTGGTGTTGTTGAGTTGGTTTAACGTCCAACAACAGCACTATATAGGCTATATTGTGGACGGGTCCCAAGACTGACGTCTGACAAATTTATGTGCTGCCACGCACGATACAGGGCGGAGATACCATGACTCCTGTCTCAGCCGGTCACATCAGTTGAGGACTAAATCAGACAAATAAAATTTGAAGGGTTTGTGGGTTTTGAACCGGGGACTCTACCACTTGCGCTCGTTCGCACTGAAAAGAATAATAAACCTAGCTCACAATAAGCTCTATCTAAATGTAATGATTTATTTAGATATAGAATAAAACATACTAGTTGCCAAAAGAACTATTTGAACTACGTAAAGAATGACAAGTCTGGACCTTTTTGCTTAGAACCAATTATTGTGTATTACCAATTTCTTTGTAATTGGTGTAAACTTTGAATTGCTTTACATCCAGAAGTCTTTATCTCAATTGCAAAAATAAATTCTACTGGGGAAAACCGGTACAAGTCACAAATGAATACGCAGTTAAGATAAATTGAACTTTTACTTATATCTCAATTGAGCATTTTATTTTGAAAAGGATAATCGATTTTGACATTTGTATTATGTAGTTATATCCGAAAATGTTATATTAGGGGTAAAGCTTTATAACAAGGTTTGTATTTATACTTCATGATTGATGTCGTTTTTGCCCTGCAGTATTCGTTATTGATATCTTTTTTTTAACATTTTTTTAATATCTGCCTGCTTTGAAGCGACGACAGTGTAACTAAAAACGGAAACTTTGGAGATATGTACGTTTCATTTGCCTGATCAGATTGCTGCAAAAATTTTAACACCAGAACTTCTTTCCGGGTCAGGTAACACTGAAAAATCGATGAACAGATCAATATTTTACTGTCTACTGGTTTGTTCTTGTTGGGTTTTTTTTTCCTTAGATCTTGTGTGTACAGGGTTGAGTCTGGGACTGTACGGTCTGAACCTAATACCATTTGAAGTTAAATTAAAACCCGTGTTTCTCCTTGATCTTTCTATGGGATAAGGGGCGGTCTGGCTCAAGAGATAGAGTGTTGGGCTTCCGATTGGTGGGTCTCCGTTTTGAAACCCACGATCGGGTAAATGGTTCGATCCCCATCCCCTTCTGGTTAATTTGACGTATTGCATCCAGACACCTCTCATCCATGCTCTGTCCCTTTATGTTAACACGTCAATTCTGTCAGACGTTAGATTTGTAACTCTTCCACAAGAGAGTGAAGTTGCTGATGATGAACGTTCAAAAGGCTAGCCTATCTGAACATCCTATATTGGAAGTGATAAAATCACAGCATGTAAGAACTACAAAGTAAAAAAAGAGATAAAGGCGCTCAATAGATTGTCGGTGTCCGCGCTGGTACCCTAGCAAATATTTGCGACACAACGGGAATTACGTTCAAAAGGCTAGCCTATCTGAACATCCTACGAGAAGCCGATGTAGGATTTTTATTGCTCAAGGACACCTGTGACCTATGCATATATACATCTTTGCATATATACACCCTTTTTTGCATTAAAATATCTGAAAACTTGCGGTTTGCGGTTTACAATTTCAAACATTGAGAGCAGTTTTATAACAAGGTTTATTGGCCGACGAACAGTCTCGATAGATCTCCCTTTGTAGTAAGATGCGTACATATCCAAAATTATGTGTGATTACAATGAATTTTTTTTTGCAGGCGTACAATTTTGATACATTTACCATTTAATAGCTAGACCGTTAATCTACGCTTTTACCGTTCATTTTTCCTCTGTGTTTTTGAAAGTTATATTTTGTGTGGTAAATAGTTTTCGAAGAAGCCTTTCATGGCGCTCAATAAGTAAGGCAGTTATTACTATCAGTCAATGTCATTCTTTTTGAAATTATCAAGAGAACGATGATTTTGTAAAGGACATTAAATGTTGTCTGAAAAATCGATGAACAGATCAATATTTTACTGTCTACTGGTTTGTTCTTGTTGGGTTTTTTTTTCCTTAGATCTTGTGTGTACAGGGCTGAGTCTGGGACTGCATGGTCTCAACATAAACTCCTTTCGACAATATCATGGGAACAATGATTTTGTAAAGGACATTAAATGTTGATATAAATTTCACTATAATTATTATCAAAAGGCTACGGATTAATTTCTTGCGATTGATATTACAATTTCTATTATGTCACCTTGTGTTTTCAGAGTTAATATGAGACAAAATACATCGCATAATTCGACATTGCAATCTGACAT
The DNA here is from genome assembly GCA_003991915.1 of Elysia chlorotica. Lineage (NCBI taxonomy): Eukaryota > Metazoa > Mollusca > Gastropoda > Plakobranchidae > Elysia > Elysia chlorotica. The sequence continues at coordinate 70,992 of RQTK01000214.1, read as the reverse complement.
AGATGACATGCTAACTTTAATCTTAGAAGAGACAAAAACTAAGATTTGGTCGATTTTGTTAAGTATAAAAAAAGATTTGGCTAACGTACTCCGATTAATCTTCACTCATTTTATTGCAATTATGCTAGATCAAGGACGCATCAATTTTATTTAGGCCACGGTTAATATTGAATCTTTAGGGGGTTGTGTTGTCAAATACTCAGGTGGTCAATGAGAAACAGAAGCTCTACTGACGCTAAAGTAATGGTCGGTCGGTACAGAATGGTCTAACTTGGCCAGATAAATTACGCACTCTGGTGTCACAGACAAATATTTACATGTGGAGAGGCTCCGTGTCAGCTTATTATTTCTGGCATTAATCTTATCTGGCAATCTGCCATAGCGATGCGGCGTCCAAACATCAGACCGAACTAGCCGAATTTTTTCTTTCTTCCCACTTTGTTTCTTACCACTGGTTAGTGGTTACTGCCTCGACTCTATGGATCATAATAAGCGGATTTGTGAGGACAGGGCTTTAGGCTCCAGAGAGAAAGAACAAGCTAAGCTATCGCTCGTACAGATCTAGATCAAGTTTTGAGTGCGGGGGCAGTCCATAGTGGTTTGGAAAGAAAAAACAAGTCAAGCCTATCGCTCATATAGATCAAGTTTCGTGTGAAAAGGGGGGGTGAGGGTGTGTGTGTCTGTGTGTGTGTGGGGGGGGGGGTGTAGTCCATGCCCTGCAGCCAATTTAGCTTCTAACGGTTTCACGACCCGGTCGGTCCTAGCTTTTCTCAAGGCATTCAAATTCACGGCCAATGGAGCGAAGACGTTATTGATCAACGTGCATTTCCGCAGAGCTCTGCTGTGATCATCGTGTTCTCGTTATGGTGAATGTAATGCAGATTTCAAGTTGATTCATAAATATATCGTTTTCTTCGTGGCGGAAAAAAATTGATATACACAGTGATAGACAAGATTTCATTATAGAGGTGTGCCTTCTGCGCCAAGAAGAATATCGTGTTTTGATTTCTCTGCATTTGTTTCTAGACAGAATTAGTGATGTTCATACCTGTAAGTTTTTGGTGGTTTTGGGGTTGTTGTTTTTTGTTTTTTTTTAATAGGATTTAGTATTTAGGATCTAGTATTTGGAATTTTGAAAGTCCGATATGATCATGGAAAAGATTCCATTTCAATACTTGGTCTTGAGGCTTTTGTGATTGACCTTTAATTAAGAAATAATTTACTTGTGGATAAGAACCTGTAGAATTGACTTTTTCTTATCGTTAAGATTTGTTAGTTGTTTTGTTGTTGTTTGGGGGGTTTTCTATTCAGAATAAGTCGATACTATTGTTCAAATGACAATTAGCATTGCTTTCAAGTACCGAACTTTTTCGTTGTCTTTCACGGCTTTTGTTTTTGTTGTTGCTGCTGTTGTTGTTGTTGTTGTTGTTGTTGTTGTTGTTGTTGCTGTTGTTTGTTTGTTTGTTTGTTTGTTTGTTTGTTTTTGTGGGATGTTTTTTTTTATTCTATTTGTTTGTAATTTGCATGATGAACTTCGATTTCGAAAAAGTCATGAGCAGTGGAAACAATGCTGCGTGTTGAAGCCAGTAAAGGAATTAACTTTAAGCCATGTGTTTTATAAGGTAATTGTGTAGAGTTGCTTTTATGCCAAGTAGCACTTTGCATTCACGCTATTTATCACTTAACCTTTAAAGTGTGTCCAACCAACTTCTCCACTATGGATTTTTTTTATTCTACATTATAAAGTGATGTTTAAGTGGTGGTACATGTTCTGGAAATGAGAAGGGCGATTTTTTTTTTCACTCATTGTCACTTCCAACCAATTGATTACTGAATTCTTGACGTAGGCGCAGTTTTTATTCTCATTGCTACTAATACTGTCCGTCAAACTGTTAGCTCATTATTTGAAAGTAGAACCTAATGACACTTTTGAATGTTTTCGAGGTATTTTGTTTTTCAATCGATTAAAAGTACGGCCTACTTTCAAGTGCTAATATTTCCTGTTCGTTCCGTGTTAACTATTTGTTTGTTCTTGTTTCCATTATTGATTATACTGTATTAGCGTGAAACTACCACGAATACTTCTTGAATAGAAAAAAAAGTCGAGACCTCGTCCTTGTCTATTCTCACGTCATTGCCTTGAATATTAGAAGGCTCTGGAATGGTACGAACTTAATCCGATGTTTCACGATCTCATATTAAGTGCTTCAATACGCCTTGTATTTGTACAAGCTAAAACATGGAAACATAAATGTACTCCTAATTCATTGTATTAACAAGCCCCCAAAAATATTTTTTTCTGTTGTTCTTGTCCACAGACTTTCACCACCAAGCAGTTCACCGTAACCATGCAGTGGTTCTGCAGTCTATGACGTCATTTCCTGCGGTGGTGGCCTTGCCCAATCAGAGCTAGTTGAAAACGGACTTCTGGATTCTGGGAATCTGAGTCCCGTGTTTTTCTGGACATTATTATTATCATTATAGTGCCTAGGCCTCATCAGAATCGTATTGTGTATATTGGTACAACACTGCGCTTTCTGTAGTGTTTACTTGACAATCTTCGCGAATATATTGGTACAACACTGCGCTTTCTGTAGTGTTTACTTGACAATCTTTGCGAACAAGACTTTTTCAAACCTGTGGGATGTATCCTGTTAGTGTTTGTTGTTATTGTTTTCTTATGTCGGAAGAACTATACTCTCTTGCCGTTGAAAGTAATTTTTATATTAAATTTAAAAGAGAAGTTCGCAAATTCTAGAGACGTCAGTGCCTTAGTGACTCCTATTTGTAATAGTGTTTTAATAAACTAGATCGTAGTGGCATTAGTTAAACCATTCCTTTTTGCCCGACCGGTGTTTCAATATGCATAGTATAAAAGTGCCAAAATATAACATTCAAGAACCGAGTTCAATACTGTGATAATCTTCAACCCTTCTAAGATTAAGACTCCAGTCCTCACAATGTGAGTCAATTCCCGGATCCTCAAGGTTGTTTAGAAAAACGAGGACCTCGTCAGGTCATCTTTGAACCTGAATACGTCGACAAACAATATTCTACCTCATTTCTCTACCGTTTTTCTCTAGCTAGTGCTTAACCAATATTTTTCCCACTGGATCTGCTGCTCTCAAGGCATATAAAGAGGATAACTGAGGAAGGTATAATTACGCAGAATTGGACGCCTTAAAGAAGTATACACTTTTCTGAACGTATACAAAGGGAGTAGCGGAGAACAGTATGATCTGTTCTCAAGTCTTACAAAGAGGCTAACGGAGGAAGGTATACTCTTTTTTCAAAGATTACGGAAGAGGTATACTCTACCCTAAAGGTTTACATACAGGCTAGTGGAGGGAGGAAACACTGTTCTCAACGATTACGGAAGAGGTATACTCTACTCTCAAGGCTTACATAGAGACTAACGGAGGAAGGTGTACTCTTTTTTCAAAGATTACGGAGAAAGGTATACTCTACCCTAAAGGTTTACATACAGGCTAGCGGAGGGAGGAAACACTGTTCTCAACGATTACGGAAGAGGTATACTCTACTCTCAAGGCTTACGGAAGAGGTATACTAGCGGAGGGAAGTATAGCCTGTACTTTCTCCCGCACGGCCTCCCCGATGCAGGCTGTCCTCAACCAGATAATGGAAACTTCATACGGCCCCATCAACGGCCCTGCTGCGTCTATGCCAATACCGGAACCGGATTTACTAGACAACGGAAAGGTGAGTACACACAATAAACTATACTTTTTTTTAATAAGGCGGCGCTTTATTATATATTGGATTTGTCATGTGAAGTAGAATGGAAACATAAACAATGTATACATAGATATAGAGCTGAGCAGCGATTTCATTCCCGCACGGCCTCCCCGATGCAGGCTGTCCTCAACCAGATAATGGAAACTTCATACGGCCCCATCAACGGCCCTGCTGCGTCTATGCCAATACCGGAACCGGATTTACTAGACAACGGAAAGGTGAGTACACACAATAAACTATACTTTTTTTTAATAAGGCGGCGCTTTATTATATATTGGATTTGTCATGTGAAGTAGAATGGAAACATAATGTATACAGTGCAGAGCAGCGATTTCATCGACGATATTAAAGAGGTAGATAGAGAGATATTTAAATAGATAGGCAGGTAGATAGATAGATAGATAGATAGATAGATAGATAGATAGATAGATAGATAGATAGATAGATAGATAGATAGATAGATAGATAGATAGATAGATAGATAGATAGATAGATAGATAGATAGATAGATAGATAGATAGATAGATATTAGATAGATTGATAGATTAAGAAAGGGGCAGGTGTCTTGCCCTTTTATGTCGCCACGCAGAAAAAACTAACCTTTAAGCAATTGTTTATTTTCGTCTTGTTCGTCATTGTTTTGGGCTAGGTGTTGTTCATGTTAAAACATCGATAGAAAGAGGTTTTGCTCGATAGTTAATCCATATTTTTAATATATAGAGTTTTTGCAGATTTTTTGTGAAATAAAAAATTTGCGTTTGCGTTTGGGTAAAAATTTGTCTTTATGATTGACAATTTTGGCTCAGCTTTTGAATAATAAAAAAAATGTATGCAGAAGCAGAACCTCGTCAATTTGTGGCAAAACATTCAAAACAGGAAAACTCGTTTTAAGTTTTGTAAGGCCTAAAGAGCAGAAATATATCAGACCCATTGCATCGAAGAGGATATGAAGTACAAAGAAAGAGAGAGAGAGAGAGAGAGAGAGAGAGAGAGAGAGAGAGAGAGAGAGAGAGAGAGAGAGAGAGAGAGAAAGAGAAAAAAGGGGGGTTAGCTCTGCGATTAATCAACCAATCACCTCCTAAAAGCGCTATGAATTGATGGATTTTACCCCGTTAACACTTGTTTATACCAGGAATATCCTTTTAGAAGTTCGATCGCTTCATAAATCACCAAATAATTATGCCTGGAACGACAAGACTGACTGATGTATGCCTCTAGAACGTTTCGTTGCTTGAAAGAAATTGAAAGGTGCGCTTTAACCCAAGAAAAATATTTGTCAAATGTCGCCTTTGAACGCATTAATTTAGCTTATATCCGTGTGCATATTATTTACAGAAATTTTATGCATTTTCCGTGTAGCGTCAATTATTGTTCAAATTGTAACATTATCGATTTTAGATATATTAAGTTGCACTATCAGGCGTAAGTCAGGCATTGAGAAACAGTTTGAGAAAAATGTGATCAACTTTTTTTTTATTTAGTTTCATATGGAGTCAGTTATATTTTGTCTAAGATAAAATATGTAATTATTCATAGTTCTGAAGTGTAAAGGTTGAATTATAACCTTGGTCATAAGTTGTTGTCGTTAGTTGAATGGGCTTGCCAGTTATACTGTCTGACAATCAACCTTACAACATAATTAGAACTCAGTAACGCGAGGAACTGTTCTTTGCATGGGAGAGGAAGTTTAACTAGGTTCCCATTAGGGATGCTTTACGGCTACAGGTTCCAAGACTGACATCTAACTAGGTGTACGTGCTGCCAGACACGAGACAGTGCGGGGATATCAAGAATCCATGTCTCAGTGGGTCACCTTATACTGACACCGACCCAATCAGAAGGGTACGAAATCCGACAAACAATTTTGTCTGCTCGTGTATTAGCACTTGGTAACTCCCGAGTGGGAGCCTAACGCTCTACCACCTGCGCCACCTACCCCTAACACTAGTGACCAGATCCTACCACTTATGTTCTCGATACAGCGAGGGAGAGAGAGAGCTCCCTCTCTCCCGGTTTAGCGTCTCGTAGGTTCCCCTGGAGGGTCCTATTCGGCGGATCCTTCCACCAGCTGTACCCATGCCGTATTATAGGTGCTGTAAGGCCACGCCTCGCCCACCGAGGATAATCTTGACAGACCCTGGGATCGATGCCCCAATCTGGACCGCTGCACTAAGCCAGATTAATCTCTTCTCAGTGTGATTTTTCCTGGGTGCAATATCGATCCGTTTGGTCCCTTTGATAAGGAAATCTGCGCGTTTTATTCGTAATCATGTTGTACCAGAGAGCGGATCAAAGCATTTTAATTGTATGAATAATAGAAAGTTGTAATCGATTTTCAATACTTTTATCTCACACAACCCCATTTCGTTCCTTGTACAATCTGGGCGAGTTGAATAGGCCTAGCCACATGATGTAAAATGGTTAGAACCAAACATTTTTAAAATTCTGTTAACGTTAAGAACCAACTTAATTCGTCATTTGTTGTTCTGTCTCACTTAATTCATTCAAGTGGAACTGAATGTTTTTGCAGATCTTCTATTTAAATCAGCATTTTAAAGAATGGTTTGATTTCGGTTCATGTATGATTAATTCTTGTCCATTTTCTATTACTATCCTAAGCATGGTTATCATTACTTGAATATTCAAAAAGTTTTTGTTGTGTATAGATTTGTCTCATATTCCTCTTTTTTTCTTGGGTGTTTGCCCAAATTTTAATTGTGTAAGCAGCACCATCAGCGAAGATACTTTAGGCTTTAAAATCCCCTCCTCCCTTTTTTTACTGGTTAACCCAACCTAATTAAAAGCGTCACGAGCTTTTGATCACAATGCAAACACAGTGGCTGCTAGAAAACCTCTTCATAGCTTCTACGTTGAGTTTATTTTCTGATCCTTTTATACCTTTTTCTTTTTTTTTCACCGTTGTTTGAAATGACAATGCTTAAAACACAAAGTGTAAAATGCACTTTAAATATTGCCATGCCCATAATAAAGAATGCGTGTTATAGAGGGGTGTTGTCTTTACTGTCTGTAGCCCGCGCTCTAAGATGTGTAAACATAATTAAATTTTAATATTTCCTTTTTCTGTCTCTCATTGTGTCTGTCTCTATCTCCAGCTCTCTGTCTATGTTTCGTTCTCTATCTTTTAATATCCGTATCAGTCTATTTCTATCGCTCTATTTTATCTATGTATCTATCTATCTATCTCTCTATCTATCTATCTATTTATCTATCTATCTATCTTTCTCATTCTCTCTCTCTCTTTCTCTCTCTATCCCTCGCTCTCTCTCTCACTCTCTCTCTCTCTCTTTCTCTCTGTGCGTATAATATGCAAATACCTACCCACCTTTGTGTGCTACCTTTCTGTCATAAAGTATGTCTCGGTGTTTCTGTTCAATAAAGTACATGTTGTCAGTTTGTCAATACGAGTTGACTTTGACGGTGTTGCTTTATTTTAATTCGTTAAAAATCTTATCAATCATGTGGGGAACGCATAGGTCTGCCGTTCGAGCCTTGGCTATTTCGCCCCCTACTGGTCGGTCTTAGTTTAATGTGATCGGCTGAGACATGAGTCATGTTATCCCCACCCTGTCTCGTTTGTGGCAGCACTATATAGGCTAAATTTTGGATGGACCCCCAAGACGTCAGACGTCAGTCTTGGGGGTCCATCCAAAATTTAGCCTATATAGTGCTTACGTTGGACATTAAACCAACTCCACATAAACTAAACATCATCAATCATGTACAGGAAAATATCGAACCGATTTCGGTTGCAGAATGTAAATAAAAGTGCTTCATTTAAACCGAGAGTAACATTTTCGCATTTATCCTACGTGGTCTTGAAATAGCATTCAATGAGTGTACATTTCATAAGATTCTTTTTTTACGTATGCACATTGTACACACAATTTCGAAAATTGATTGATTAAATAGGGTTTGTTTACACGCTCGTAAACCAATCCTTTATATTAATGTAATTATGCCCATGTAGACGGACTGACGTAAAAAGGGAAAGACAAATACGTAAAGAATACTTTTACAAATAGACCGTGAACCTTTATTCACTACATTATTAAGACAAAATGGCGATCAATATTTATGATTCACTGCATTGTTAGAGCAAAATGGCGATCAATATTTATGATTCACTGCATTATTTAGACAAAATGGTGATCTATATTTATGATTCACTGCATTTTTAGGACAAAATGGCGATCAATATTTATGATTCACTGCATTATTAGGACAAAATGGCGATCAATATTCATGATTCACTGCATTATTAGGGCAAAATGGCGATCAATATTTATGATTCACTGCATTATTAGGGCAAAATGGCGATCTATATTCATGATTCACTGCATTATTAGGGCAAAATGGCGATCAATATTCATGATTCACTGCATTAGTAAGACAAAATGGCGATCAATATTCATGATTCACTGCATTATTAGGGCAAAATGGCGATCAATATTTTTGATTCACTGCATTGTTAGGACAAAATGGCGATCTATATTCACGATCATAAAAAACTCCAGTTTTAATCTATTTTTCATTTGCCTTTGAAAACGGCAGGTTAAAATATTGATTCTTGCATTTTTGGTTAGCTTGAGATTTTCCTGAGACAATCGTCACCCTAACATTAATCGGAGTTCCGCCCCCTGTGTCGTTTGGTTCCATTCTGCTATTTGTGAAGATTAACGGTCCGTGACGATTCTGACCTGGTTAAAAAATACATG